>MU130363.1:163671-456386 GCA_015039465.1 Phlegmacium glaucopus
TACAAGTCAAGGTTACACCTTCCCTAAACAAACAACAGGGAGTCTCTTGACCTAAAGACTGGTCCACTGCTCTCTGGTTGGTGTTATATAACAACACAAACAACAATTTATACCGGGGATTATTTGGCCGTTGTTGGTCGTTGTTGGTCGTCCTCCTCCTCCTCCTCCTCCTCCTCGTCCTCCTCCTCCTCCATCCTCATCGTCATCTGTCGTCGTCATTGTGTCTTGGTTGTTGTTGTTGTAGTTCTGGGGTGGTTGCGATTGCGATGGTGGTGGTTGTGAGATGACGGAGTATATTACTAATGTTTGTTGATTTGGGAAATATTGTCATGTGCGGTCATGTGACCACACCTCGCAGCCTGAACAAAATTCAAAATTCCAATGGCGGCAAGGCATTGCCACCATTTATATATGAATTACAGTTAGCTTATGTATATTACTATAGACTTAGATATGATTATTTTAATTTTGAATAATATTTAAAAGTAAGAGTTGAGTTCATACCTGGAATTCCCAGGATTCCGGGTGGATTCTGGGTGGAATCTGTGTTGGGGATTCCTAAGGAATTCCGGGAATCCTGGTATCAATTTCATTGTGTATCAGGAATCCACCTGGAATCCTCCTTGTTAGGGGACACCCGACTTTAACCCAAACCTCAACTCTAGAATCATACACCCCACCTTTCCGACGACCTCCGACCTTCCGTCCAACTCCGCTTCCGTCACCGGTTGACTCCGGTCCTCCGATTCACTCCGTCTTTTATTTCTATTTTTCATATCGCACCACTTCTTATTTAATTAATTAATTATTATCGTATCATTCCTTTATTTATTTTATATCTCCGTTATGTCCATATTAGTACTTAAACACCCCCAGCCTAGCAGGGATCCCCATCCTTTCCTCTTTGGATCCCCTGCTAGGTAAGTCACTTGTAGATATCTTTTCTGAAATATTATTAACTTTGGATCCCCTGCTAGCTTGACTAAGTCAGCGTTGCAGTTGCCCTAACACTCCTGGACTGGGAAGAGCCAGGAATGTCAATTTCAGGGGAAATTGGCTGGTGGGAAATTCCTCCAGGAAGACGTGGGGGAGTGTAAAGACCTCTAAAAATGTCCCGTTGTCCACCCCGTTGTTGTTCGGAATGCAGGAATGAAATCCAAGAAGAATGGAAAATTCAAAAAGCAGAAATACACCAAATTGAAAAATGTTCGACCAGCCCACTCCCGGTGTCGTGCACCAATACTGATTGGTAGCGTGAGAAGAAAGCTTAAAAGTCGCCATCATGAAAATAAGCGGACTTTGAATTTGCTTACCTATTTTGGAAGTGGCCCTGAATCGCGTTCCTGGTCAACAAAACCATTCGTTCAACGATAACATCCTCATCGCTCATCATATCCTCAATGTCTTCCACTATGTTGTCTATCATTTACACTATCAACATGCTCCTTAACATCTACCATCCGTTTGTCCCTTGGCTAGTGATACAACAAAGCGATCAATCTACTATTCACATCGGTCATCAGCTCGCGTTTGATTGTATCTTTGGTCCATCATTTCAAGAACGGCCCGTTTATGGACGCATCAGCCACATCTCCCATTATGTCAAAGGCTTTGTCATCATTGTTGTGGCTATGGACCCACAAGTCTTCGCTTCAGCTATCTATCTTGCCATACCTCGCTCCTGGATCTCACTCAGTCCCCTATCCTCACTCATCTACCTCTTATCTTATCATTCACTGCCAAAACCATCATTCACGCGGTACCTGAAGCCTTCCCACCCTCTTTATGACAATTTAGGAAGTCCAGGAGGATCACGACTAAGCAGGAATTGCAGATGAATCAGCAGCAGAGGATTATTCTCGCAGTGTGTCAAGTGTTATCAAGGCTGCGCAACATGGGATCATGGGCAAGTAGTGTTTTCTCGGGAACAAGGCTGCGCCTTTCAAGTGTTGACTCAGGACCTTTCACATTTTTGACATGACCACACGCCTATGGAGTCGATATATTTTTGCTATTGGACTATGTACACTGCCTTCCCTTCTTTTCTCTCGCACTTTGACACTTTACAGATTTTTTTTACTGTTCCTTTTCTTTTCCATTGTTCTTTTCTTCTCGCAGCTGTCCTCTCTTTATCTTTCTTCCTTTGACAGCGCGTACTTTGTTTCTTTTTATTGTTTTACATAGCCTCATCCTTAGGGTATAAATACTGCTCTTTTGTACCAGGATAGGTAGTTCAGTTCAATTCATTCTTACCCCCCACTTTCATCATCTCAGTGGAATTCCAGTGAATTCCTCCCTTAAGTTTGCTTTTCTTGCCCCTTACTGTCAATCTATCCCCTATCCCTCAGCCACTATAGTCTTACTGAAGACTCTTTCTTACCCATCCTCATCCTCGTCTTATACCTCATTCATCTTCCAAGACCTTCATCCTCATCCTTCTCTTCTCTATTCTTTCCCCTTACCTCTGTGTGTTAAAAGTCAAGGTTATACCTTCCCTAAACAAACAACAGGGAGTCTCTTGACCTAAGGTCTGGTCCACTGCTCTCTGGTTGGTGTTTATATACAACAACAACAATGATTTATACCGGCTCATGTGGAGGATTGTGATGAGGATGACGAGGAGGAAAGTAGCCCAAACCCTGAATTTGAGGATGGCGACAGAATATTCGCCACCGGCCTACTACCACTGCAGGCAGATATCCAAGCCACCTCCACCATCTCCCAATGTCCTGCAGAAGCTTTCCAGCACAACACACAATCCAAAACAAAAGAAGGAGTTCCAGATTATCTCCGAGGGTTTGATAGCATTTTCACCAAAGAATCTTTCGATATCCTACCTGATCCGAAACCTTGGGACCACACAGTAGAACTTATCCCGGGAGAAAAACCATCAGGTTGCAAGGTCTATCCTCTAGCTCTGACGGAACAAAAGGAACTTGATGTGTTCCTCCAGGAGAATTTAAACTCCGGACGCATTCAACCTTCCAAATCTCCGATGGCATCTCCGGTTTTCTTTATCAAAAAGAAAGACAGAAGTCTTCAGCTTGTTCAGGACTATTGGGCTCTCAACGCGATCACCATCAAAAACAAGTACCCACTTCCCCTCATTTTGGAACTGATTACCCAACTCCGGGGCACTAAATACTTCACTAAGTTGGATGTCCAATGGGGTTTTAACAATGTCCGAATGAAGGAAGGGGACGAATGGAAAGCGGCTTTCTGAACCAACCGGGGATTATTCGAACCCCTGGTTATGTTCTTTGGCCTCACCAACAGTCCAGCTACTTTCCAAACAATGATGAATGACATCTTCCGCGAACTCATAATGGAAGGGGTTGTAGTGGTCTACCTTGATGATATCCTGATATTTATGGAGACGCTAGAGGAACACCGGTCCATAACTCGGAAAGTACTGGAACTTTTACGGAAGCATAAACTCTTCCTAAAACCGGACAAGTGTGAATTCAAACAAACCAAGGTGGAATACCTCAGTGTTATAATATCTCATAACTCCATTGAGATGGACCCTGTAAAAGTTGCTGGAGTAGCAGAATAGCCAATTCCGACAAATAAAAAGGAAGTCCAGTCATTTCTAGGCTTTACCAACTTTTACCGAAGGTTCATCCAAGACTTTTCTCATCACACCCGTCCCTTGTTCGATCTCACCAAAAGTGACATTAAATGGAGATGGAATACGGAAGAGCAGTCGGTGTTTGATTCTCTCAAAAACCTGATCACTTCGACCCCGATTCTAGCCTCTCCGGACAACTCCAGGCCATTCCACATCAAAGCAGACAGTTCCGATTTTGCAACCGGAGCCGTGCTCTCCCAACAATCCCTCGATGATGAGAAATGGCACCCAATCACGTTCCTGTCTAAATCCTTATCTCCGGTCGAATGGAACTACGAGATCCATGACAAAGAGATGCTAGTGATCATCCGAGCCCTCGAAGAGTGGAGACACTTCTTCAAAGGAGCGGAACATAAGTGCGAGATCTGGACTGATCACAAGAACTTGGAATACTTCATGACAGCCAAGAAGCTCAATCAGAGACAAGCCCGTTGGTCATTGTTCCTAGCCCGGTTTGATTTCCTCATGCACCACAGACCAGGCAAAAGCATGGGAAAACCAGACGCCTTGTCTAGACGAGCAGATCACGGAACCGGAACCGGTGATAATGACAACATCACACTCCTAACTCCAGGCTTTTTCACGATTCGGGCCTTAGAAGGGCTGGAAGTCATAGGAGAAGAACGAGACATCTTAAAAGATATCCGGAAAGGCACCCATGAAGGCGTAAAAGAAGAGGCCATAGCTAAAGTGGTAAAGGAGTTGAAAACCACTCACACGCGATCTGTCCAATCAGCAGAATGGTCTCATGACAACGACATCCTCTCCTTCCGAGGAAAAATCTACGTTCTGGACATGTTTGACTTGCGAAGACGGATTGTATCCCTCTGCCATGACACCCTAATTGCTGGGCATCCGGGAAGGTGGAAGACCCTCAAACTCATATCCCGAAACTACTGGTGGCCACAGATGTCCTGATATATTGGAAAATATGCCTCAACCTGTGACCTATGTCTTGGACTAAGGCTCAGAGACACCACCCAGTCGGTGAACTCCATCCCCTCCCGATTCCAAACGCTCCATGGGACACAATTAGTGTGGACTTTGTAGTGGAACTTCCGGAGTCTTCAGGATACAACTTGGTAATGGTAGTAGTTGATTCGGTCACCAAACGAGCTCATTTTGCACCAACCCTTACTACCACCTCCGCGTCCGGAACCGCCCACCTTTATATCCAACACGTCTGGAAACATCATGGACTACCCCAGAGAGTGGTATCAGATAGAGGACCACAGTTTGTAGTGGAATTTACTCGCGAGCTCTACCAGATCCTCGGAATTAAGTTAGCAGCCACTACCGCCTATCATCTGCAAGGAGATGGCCAGACGGAACGAGTAAATCAGGAACTGGAACAATATCTCCGACTCTTTACAAACCAATGACAAACCAATTGGGCTGAACTCCTTCCCCTTGCGGAATTCCAGTACAATAATCATGTCCATTCCACCACACAGCACCCACCTTTCCTCCTAGACTCCGGACGAATCCCCCAAATGGGTTTTGAACCTAGCCAACCAGAATCCCGAATGTGTTAGGGCAACTGCAACACTGACTTAGTCAAGCTAGCAGGGGATCCAAAGTTAATAATATTTCAAAGGGATATCTACAAGTGACTCACCTAGCAGGGGATCCAAAGAGGAAAGGATGGGGATCCCTGCTAGGCTGTGGGGTATTTAAGTACTAATATGGACATAACGGAGATATAAAATAAATAAAGGAATGATATGATAATAATTAATTAATTAATTAAGAAGTGGTGTGATGTGAAAAATAAAAATAAGAGACGGAGCAAACTGGAGGATCAGAGTCGGATCGGAGTTACGGAGTATCGGAGTAAACGAATGATGGAAGTGGAGTTGGACGGAAAGTTGGAGGTCATCAGAAAGGCGGGGTGTATGATTCTAAGGTTGAGGTTTGGGTTGAAATCAGGTGTCCCCTAACAGAATGGAGTCCATTAACAAATTCACGGAACAAATGCGGAACACCCTAGACAAAGCGAAAGCAGCACTGGTCAAGTCTAAAGACGATATGGCAAGATATTATAATCAGAAAAGGACTTCGGCACCTGAATACAAACCGGGAGACAAAGTATACCTGGATGCCAGCGACATACAAACAACAAGACCATCCAGGAAATTGTCCCATCGACACCTAGGCCCCTTTCCGATCGAAGAATGAGTCAGCAACAATGCTTACTGACTCCAACTTCCCTTGTCCATGAAACAACTCCATCCAGTCTTTAACGTAGTCAAACTGACTCCAGCCCCGATAGACCCGATCCCTGGAAGACGCATTCCGACTCCTCCACTTCTGGAAATCATTGATGGAGAAAAGGAATGGGTCATCAAGGAAATCCTTGACAGCAGAGTTATAAACAGGAGGTTCCAATATCTTGTGAAATGGCAAGACTTCGGAATCAAACATAACACCTGGGAGCCTCAGGAAAACATACACGCACCCAAATTAATTGCGGAATTCCACAAGAAGTACCCCGGAGCTCCTAAGCACATCAGGATGGCCAAATTCGAACAGTTTCCTTTTGTGCCGGGACATCACCTACCGAAGGGGGGGATGGATGTTAGGGGACACCCAATTTCAACCCAAACCTCAACCTTAGAATCATACACCCCGCCTTTCCGACGACCTCCGACTTTCCGTCCAACTCCACTTCCGTCATTTGTTTACTCCGATACTCCGTAACTCCGATCCGACTCCGATCCTCCAGTTCGCTCCGTCTCTTATTTTTATTTTTCACATCACACCACTTCTTAATTAATTAATTAATTATTATCATATCATTCCTTTATTTATTTTATATCTCCGTTATGTCCATATTAGTACTTAAATACCCCACAGCCTAGCAGGGATCCCCATCCTTTCCTCTTTGGATCCCCTGCTAGGTGAGTCACTTGTAGATATCCCTTTGAAATATTATTAACTTTGGATCCCCTGCTAGCTTGACTAAGTCAGCCTCGCAGTTGCCCTAACAGGTTTGGAGTATCGTCAGAAAATGATACAGAGAAGTCTCGGAGTTGGATGAAGGAAGAGTAGATCCAGATACAAGGGAAGGTACTGGAATGGAGTATGGAGTACTGGAGACAACTCCGACAGAGCTGGACCGGAGTCACATATAACAGAATGTAACACCTCTCAGGTGGCCTCATTTGACTAGGCTTGTTCCCACCAGCTTTGCAACACATGAGACTAAGGTACATGTGGTTTGTGAGAGTGAACTTGACAACTGGCAAAGCCAGCTGGTCCATTTCAGGCCACTTTTGGCAGAGCCCACCAAATCTTGTTGTCGTCACTTGGTGAAAGTGGCTCAAGCTCCAAAAAAGTGTCAAAATTGGGTATATAAATAGTGGTTATTTTTCAATTTTAAGTCCATCAGGGTGTACAAGTTTTTTTCAAAAATTTTAAATTTGACTTGTCCATTTCTCAAAAATCACCTTTTTAAAAACTATTCTATTCAATTCAAAATGCAAAAAAAATTGATAGTATGTATACCCAACTTGAGCACTTTTTTTGAGGTGTGGCCACTTTTTTGACCAAGTCGACACATCAAGATTGGCAGGAGAAATGGCCATCACTCAAAATGGACCCGAAATGACCCAGTGACTGAGTGACTGAGTGACCGAGTCCGCTCGCGAGCTCGCTCCTTGCCTGATCATGTGCTCCCGTGACGCTTTGTGACTTGCGAGCGTGACTGGCTAGCGATTGACGAGCGTTGATCTTCAAATCTGTGACGGCACTCGAGCCATGATGGATAATCAATTGGCCTAGTTGAACCAACGGTATAAAATATTCTGCCAATAGCAGGACCCCGGATTATCCCTAAGTAGGCTAGATCCCTCAATCCGGACAAGATTGGACAAAATTTGGGTCAAAAAAAAACCCTTTTTGAAGCAGGACGTTCCGAAACGTTCAAATCCGAGGTCAGCTAGCGTGGGAACCTATTTTTTGTCCGGACAGAAACCGCAAAATTTCGACTTTTTGGGATCTAGCCTAGGTAGGGATAATCCGGGGTCCTCCAATAGCCTGATGAAACGGACCTTGTTATAAGCCCCTCTCGATCCAATTAAGCCTAGAATACTAGGCTCTATTATCCAATTTTGAGGGATTGTGACGGCTCCCAATATTTGGTCACTAACAATTGTTGAAGGGTTATTACGTAAGACACAAAGGGGTTCTTCCTTTCAAAATTAGTATAAACGCTTATCTTGCATGAGCACACCCATACCTCTACAGCAGTGATGCCTATTCCTGACTTGCCTGGAAGACTTGTTCCTCGTCACTCAGACGAAGAAAGATGGTTAAAAACACATATAGGACAGATGTGCCAATTGGAAAACGACAGGTAAGTCAGTCGAGCATTCTCCTGTTGATCCTTTCAAGTGGCAAGCGGCGTAAACTTAACGATTGGTTCTTTAGATTTCCAGGAAGCCAGCCTGTCAGTTTTGGTGTCAAGGACCTAACAAAATTAGAAAATCAAGAGTGAGTAACTGAACCTTGTCCATGCGGTCCATCGACGTGTTAGGACTAAGTTGTTTTTCCTTGGTTTTTAGTTATTGGGTCTGCGAAAAGTCCGATGGGATTCGTGTACTTTTCTTGGTCGCTACAGATTTGCAGACGAAGGCGCAAAGAACATATATCGTGCGTTTTGTGCAACGTTAACTTGGATTTCTCAACCTGACTTTTCCACTCAAAAAGATCGACCGACATAATACCTATAGGGAAATTCTTGGGCTATACTTTCCTCATCATGAAAACCCCATGATGCCTTTGCGAAATAGTCTTGTGGACGGTGAGCTTGTCATTGATGTGGACCCTCGAACGCGACAAGTATGTGTGTTTACCAGCTGAGATATCCCACCTAATCTCTTCTTTGTGTAGGAAAAAACCCGCTTTCTGGCCTTCGATTGTCTTGTTATTGATGATCAAAACGTCATGGCACGATCGCTGGATAAACGATACGGAGTTCGTATTTGAAAGCGTTTTTCAAGCAACCAAGGGGCTGAAATTTTGATTTTGATTATTGTAGAGGTTGACAGAATGGTTTTATAAACCATACGCAAAAATGATTTTCGACCATCCACATGTCGTCGAAACGCAACCCTTCGGGTATGTCGGTCATTTATGATGGTCATGAGCAAGGAATTTATACAATCCTAGCATTAAAGTCAAAGAGATCAACTTTTCTTATCATGTCGAGAAGGTCTTCAATGTGGATATTCCAGCTCTCCAACACGGCAACGATGGACTTATCTATACCTGTGTCAGTACACCATACACACCTGGAACGGATATCAATATGTGAGACATCTTTGTCGCTGTGATATAATGCATCGTTACTCATTGTTCATATTTCAGACTAAAATGGAAGCCTCCATCCGAGAACTCCATCGACTTTAAACTTGTCCTCCGCTTCCCGCCTTCTAAATATAATCCCACTCAGCCCGATTTTCATGCAAAACCCTTGTTTCTGCTGCATGTATGGTGTGGAGGCGAAGGCGCTAGCACCAAATACGAGGATTACGACGATATGTATGTCAAGGACGAAGAATGGGAAGAGTGAGTAGCGCCTTTGCCAAGCAATTCGTATCTCATTGCGAGCAAAGGTCTATCTATGCACTTCACGGACACGAAAACTGATTTCTCTTCCTTTTCCCTTTCCTTTCGGTGCTTCTATGTAGGCTCAAGATGTCTGGCGAACAGATTGATGACCGTATCGTCGAAGTCCATTGGGATCCCGTGTTGTCGCGATGGCGAATGATGCGATTTCGGGACGATAAACCGAACGGTAACCACATCACTGTCGTAGAAAATATCATTCAAAGTATCGCTGAGGGTGTCGAAAAAGAAACAGTAAGTTTTTCATCCGATAGATCCTTTTTTTTCCTTTGGAAAATCTAGAACTGATGAGTTTACGTGGATTTTAGCTTCTTGAACGTTCAACTGCAATTCGAACAGCATGGAAATCGCGTCTTGGCCAACCACAACAGCCGAATCCGCCTCCTGCGCATCAGCAACAACCACAATCGCAGGTGACAAGGCCCCCGCCATTACTACCAAGACAATCACACCCACCGCCACCTGTGGTCGAGATACGATATGGGCCTTTTACACAACCACCATGGAGTAAAGTGGCGGGGCCGCCCATGATCTCAGGGATGAAGCGTTGAAAAAGTGATAACACATATATATCACTCCTTTCTTCGCGGTCTCTTCTTTCCTCCTTGTTTTTGTGCCATGTATCATCGTCAGTGGCCAACAACAGTCCTGACTCACCAGACCTTGCCTCCAAGGACTGGTATGCCAACCTTGTCAAGACATCGTCAGTCTACGTCGGTCAGTGTATGAATTCGATCGTCCCCCATGTGGATTGTCAACGGGGAAACCACTGAGCAACATCCCTAAAAGGTTCAGCCGTAAATGTAGATCTATCAATGGGGACCTCGTGGTTTTTTCGTCGCCGGTTGTGGCTAATGGGAGATCTCCATCTTCACAATGTCAATATTGGAGATCTGCGAGATTCATTTCAATCAAATTCCGAGCGATAGGAAGAACGAAGCAATGTATTTGTGGGGACGGTTTGGTACGGTGTGTTTATCGGAAGATGGGTAGGTAAGATTTCTGTCGGGAGACAGAAGAGGGGGTAAAAAAGATGGAAGATCCGACATAACAATAATGTACGAGTCGGAGTCGGCCATTTCTTTTAATGTTTTAAGGAGTATCAGAAGAATTGTAACCAGCGCTCCAAAATGGAGATGTAGTATACCCGAGAAAGTCGTGATAGGTCGTGAACATCGAGAGCAGATGATAAAACCGAGAACAAACGGGCAACATAGTAGGAGAAACAGAGTGCATATCTAGTCGTTACAGTGATGAGGTTGAGAGAGATGAAAGAGAAAAAAGAAATCGGGAGTATGAGTGGAAAAGAAAAGATGGCCGTCGTTCGACGCAATGCACTTGATCAAGAACAAAGTAAAAAAAAAAAGAACAAGGAACTATAACGTGTTGGAGTAAAAAATAAGTAATAGATAAACGGTAAATTTATCATGACAGAGAATGATAGTCGTAAAAAACATCAGCTGTCCAGGATAACAGTGGAGATAGAAGGCAATTTGTAGGTGTAAGCGTGGATTGACAAGTCCCTGGTGACAGCTGTCGAACTCGTGAAAATAGACATTCGTCTTCGAGAATCCCTTGTGAAGAATAAAGGAGAAGCAAGCTTCGTCGTAAAAGAAGAAAAAAAGGTTCATGTCGTGCAACAAGGGAGAAAAATTGGGTAAGAATTGGTGGAGGAATGGATAGATGTTTGGAAATGAGGCTTTTTTTTTGGCTCCCAATGGGAGGTCTATCAGTATATGACTGATGAAGAGCATGAGAAAAGGTATGACGATGTGATGCCAAGGTGGATGGCTGATGCAGTGTGGGGCTGCAACAAGTGATGAAAGGGTTGCGCAGAGAAATCGTGATGATAAAGAGAGGTTCCTCCCTAGATAATTTTGGCTGGCTTCTTCGATTCTTCATCGGTGAAGAATACTTCAATTGAGGAAGTCCGGAGAAGAAGAAAGAGGCGAAACGGCGAAGTCAGCGTACTGAATGGCCTGGCCGTCTTTCATTGACAAACAGTCGGCAAATGTAAAGGCGCGGGTAATGGCGGGTAACGTGCCAGCGCGACTATGTTTGTCGAGGAAGGTAGGGAAGGGAGTTTCGATACAGCCCATTCCCATGTCCAATAATCTGAGGCCAAGGCCTTCAAGGGGAGCGCCTGCTGACTCAGGTGACGACTCCAAAGAGGAAGACGATGATTCGAGAGTGTGATGCCGGTGTGGCGGCGTGTGGGGGGCGATTGACAAACTTGAGAACTGTTCTGTTGGGGGCAGGGTACGCTAATGAGAACAAAAGTTAGTCTAATCTTCGAGTAGAACATGTGAGAAGATGTACCTCAATAGAGCCTCCTGTAAAGGAAAACAAGGGCGCGGGCAATGGATGTTCAACACCGGCATCAACCTGGGTAATATGAATACCTAGGCCCAAGGACACCTCGAGAGAGATGACGTCCTGGTCGCCGGCACGGTTGCGATCCTCCGACTCCTGATCAGCACCTGCATCGCACTGACCATCTGTGACTTTCCACCACTCAATATCAGCAAGAACCCGCCTGTTAGTCGTCTCTGAACCTGAAGAACGCCTGTGACCGCTACCTCTGGCAACAAGTGTGCCATTTGAGTAGGGTGAAGAACGAACTGAGGGAGAGGATAGAGTACGACGTAGAGAAGGCATTTGCAATGAGATGTAGTGGATAGCTGGAGGGGGCAGCCGCCTAACGCAGTGCCTGTGGTGAGGAAGGGAAGGGGAAGGACGCAAGAAGAGATGGAAAAAAACGAAAAAGGTTTAAATATTTTTTTAAATAAAAACGGATGTGACATTAATATTAGATTGATGATCCTTTCTATTGCCCTCTCAACACTTGATCCTCCCTGTCAGATGAAGATTCGTCTTTTATACGAGGACTTTGAGGTTATATTCCATATCTCTGGCGCAACTCTCACGCAAATTTGTCTAGCCAAGGCAACGCCGTTGATCACTATCACTCAGGACCTTTGGCGCTCAACATCTGGCAGACTCCACCTAACCGACCTAACCGACCTGCACTGTGCACGGCCTCAAGCCCCAAGACCCGGGAACATTCTTTCTACAAATATCCAATGACTTATAGCTACATTTCATGCGCAATCTCCCATATGCCTGCCTACGGATCATTGGCACCATGCCACATACGGTTATTCCCGGGAGGCAAGAAGACAGGTATACGTCTTTAGTTTCAATCCTCATGTCTTCATAAACGCAATTTGAATAATGAACAACCCTCCCTTGACCCTCCTACAACGTAAAAACGCGTAAGAACGCGTCGAACGATGTAGTTTTGACGCGTTTAATTAGTGCACAAGCCGTGTGAGCACGGCCGGCCGACATTGAGGCCGCACCACGAGAGGTACGATCACCATCTAAGTATTTCCCAGTTCTTTCACGCTAGTCCTTTGCTGGCACAAGGATGATGCAATCCCCGTGACAGAGTCAGACAGACATCTCAGTTCTGGGAGGTTAGCTTTTTTAAGGTTACGCTACGCTAAGTAATGAACAGCTTTTACCACGCAAGTCTGACTGAGACGATCAAAAATCTGGTCACTGGTTGTCTTCCGGTAGAATTCCCTAGCTGGCTTCGATGATCCAGCTAGTTAATTAATCATGATGGATGCCATAAAGAAAACAACTACTTAGCTAGGTTTGAACGGTAATAAACTTGGTCAAGGTTAAATACAAGTATAGTATCGTAACCTCTCTGTAGTAGTCATAGGATCAACTTCAGATACAACCAAGGGAAAAAATTAATTTTGATAAAAATGCCTTGTATTTCCTTCATCCAGTATTCGCCGTCCTATCGGTGGCTAAATTCTATATATGGGCGTACCCAAATGGCTATCGGTTCCGTGCACGCGTATCTAAGCGGGCGGTAATTCAGGGTATCATGATTTAAGAATGTAAAGTAGAAGAGAACGGCAGGATCAATGATATGTAACACCCAACGCGTCAGCAACCAGGCCCACAAGGCAATTGAACAAGTAGCACCGAATCAGTAACCGTGTAATCGATTCGACATGATGTCCCAAGTCCACTAGCGATGTCACGTAGATAAGCCCGCAGCTTCTCTTTTAACTACGCAGAATAGAACACTTCGCTCGGCCTCGGCGCAAGTGCGTAGAAAACAACATACGTGTTTAGGTATTTAAACGAAAGTTCTTCAAAGACACAGGCTAGTTTCTTCTTGTGCGACAGATACGTGTGCCAGAAGTAAGGGCTGAGAATCCGAAGATTCGCTACGTAGCTAGGAACGGCTAAAATCGAGGGTTCTGTAACGAACTACACGGCTTGTCAGATCAATGTGTTTCAGCGGCGCCTGTCTTGTTAAAGTCCATGTAATAGAGAGACGGGCGTTCACAGGATCGAAAGACCGGTAGAAAATGGGAAACGTGGTAAAGAAGCCTTCGCATAATACAACTACCTATCTGCGCGGTGACACAATATATAATGACGCCCATTTGCCTCTTTAATATTATATGAGAATGCAAGTCTGTGAAAGTGAATTTTGTGCAGTGTTCCAGAACGGACTGCTATGTACGCACCCGTTTTTTAGGTAGGGTCATTGCAGAAGAATCGAAAGGGCACATGATGCCAACGGACAGGTTCTGCAACGTATGTAGGAGACTAGCATGAGCGTACCGTTCTATAAGGAGTGCTTGCCGATGAAACAAAAAAACAGCCAAGAAAGATCCTGAGAAGAAGGGTTCAAAGTCTCTGGGAAGATCGCTCCACACATCATGGGCCATCGCGTTAGATCGTCTTCAACGCGACGAAGACCGTGATTTTCGTGTGGGGATGTAGAAATAACCTTGAGAATCCCATGAGATATGAGGTGGGCCAGTCGCTTGCACTCCGATCTTGCCAGCGGAAAGGACCTCAATAGAACCGCAGTTGCAGACGTCGAGTTGAACACAAGGCAAGAAGCTAATGGAATTAGATTATTCCAAACATCTGTGATAAGTTTGTCAAAGCCAACTAGACGAAATATTCGGCTCTCCAAAGACATGGCTGCAATGTCTATTTCGGTATGCTATCATACGGATATTTTGGTCATTCGGGTTTGTAAATGTCCGACATTGCGTTTTTTTGCGGTGATTTACGGAGACTTGTAGAAAATACACTTGGCGATGGTCTTCAAATCCTAAAAAGTGGACGCGGATCTATAAGATAAAAAGTAATGAGCTCGAAAACGATTAGAGAGGAAAATTGCAACTGGACCTACTACTCTTTGTTCCAGGTACGCCGATGTGGGAACAACATATCTGCTTGTGAAGGCTAAATTATCATTCTCCCTGTCAGTAATGTGCGTTGAATTCTGTTCACTTTGTTTTTGAGATGACATATGTATCTTGATATGATCAGGCGCGAAAGCTGCGCATCAAGGCTGACAAGCAGCCTGTCGTTAAGTGACGAAATCCCAATTCTAGTAAGTTCCTGGTTTCTCTACCCCGAGTGTAAGGCCATCACTGCTAGCTCCACTGTTCTTGAGTACAAAGGTTTGTAAGATGATGTGAAAAGAGCGACAATCGATCCCAAGCCTTGAAGCTTGAAATAGAGAGTGTTGTCTCCAATCCACTGATTGCGGAAATTTCAAGCCAAGTACCAGTTTGCATTCATCCAACGAGCCACCGTTATGGGCCCATATCTATTGGGGGGTTCGCGCCTCGGATCCAGGAAGCCCTCGCCAAAATTGACCATCGCAAGGATGATGGAATAACAGTGGCTTTACGAAAGAAAGCCGTCAACACTGGATACTTATGATTAAGAGTCGTCATCGAAGGTAGGCCGCTGATGGATGAGCACATTAAACGCCTTGGACGTTAGAAACCTCGGTGTTTACTAACATGTTCTTTGTATTCCTTGTCTTCCAGATTTCAGTGGCGCAGATCTCGATATTGGCTACATTGAAGCTCACCTGAAGTCTTCACATCCTTTACGCCACCAGGGTCACTAATTGAGACCGAGATAACTAATAATGTGCGATGTGAATGGACCCAACTATGAAACCAGTCCGGGTGTCGCCGGAAAAGGAATTTAAGGAATTGCCAAAACCGAATGTCATCCTGATGAAGCACAGTCAAGCATGATGAGTGGTTTTGGCTTTAGACTTCGTGGGTTTTTAACCCACTTTTTGAAATCTCGAGCGGAGAATTGACTTGACAAAAGGATTTGACATGGGCGCAAAAATCCGTGCCTTGTAGAGCATGCCCAAACCAAGTAAGTACGTCAAGCATTTAAACTAGGGCCTATGCCAGCTTTAAAAAAAGGACGAGGTTAGTCATGAATCATGATCACTTGCAACAGGCGTACAGCACGGACTTACCTCCAAAGGTGCTAATAGTTCAGCTTGTGTGGAAATTTGGCGTACCCTTCGAATGTAAACCAGCAGTGACTAATAATGTTTACGGCTGATGATAAACTTGAGCTAGTCGGTTGAAATCGCTTCAGAAGCTGAAAGTAATGTAGTATTGTGCTATAAAACACGATGCAAGATGGTCTCCTCTCCTAGGTCTTCTGAATTCAAATAAATCCTCTGGCATCGTCAGCCAAGTGGTCAAAGAATGAGAAAGCCGAGAAGTCAAAACGCCAGTCGCACGTGACGCGCGTGATACTTCACAGCGTTTTGTTCAACCCTTTTGTGTTCTCCCTGCTTATTATGATAACTGAGTGCAACGTACAACGCCCGAGATTCCACAAGGCTAGCCGCTGTAGAACTCTACTTAAATGCGATTCTCCTACAAGAATTACCTGTTCCTTCCTCCCTCCCTCCCCCTCAATTCCTTCTTTGAACTGGATTCGTTATGGATTCCGATACTACATGCAGCACTACGCCGTTCCCTAGTGATACAGATACCTGCTTAAACTCATCCGAATCAGAACCCCCTTCTCCTTTCTCATCTAGCCAAGAACTTGACGATGTGGCGTTGCCTAAAACCCCTACAATACCTATGATAAACAGACAGACAGATAACGATAAAACCCCCACCCAAACCTCTATTTTCAAGTACAGGCCACCTATCAAGGGGCGCCTAGAGTTATCCTCCTCACTCAGTCGTAGACTCTTCATAACCCCTCCCGCTGGCGATAATAGCAATCTTCTCAACGATGATTCGGATTTGGAGGAATCTCTGAGCCACACACGACCTCTGATTCATCTCCTTAGTGTTGCAGTTGAAATAAAACAGTCAGAATCTGTTGTGCTTCGACACTTGGAAGGCCAACGGGATTGGACAAAACAATTGCCCAAGGGGGTTCTCGAGCGCATCTTTCTATCTTACATTTGCTTTCTCCAGGCCTCTCTCCATCCTCTCAACAAGCCCTACGCCGTACCCTGCGCAACGTCGGGCCCTCTGCTTTTGTCACAGATATGCAAGCATTGGCGTGATACGGCGCTCGCCTCTCCTTTGCTGTGGGGCTCTTTGTCTATTGGGAATAACCAACCTGATATTTCGCTGCTCAATTCATGGCTTTCTAGATCTCGTCACATCCCCCTTTCACTACGTTTGAACTTGAGCCTCAGTCAAGATAACGCGGAATATGTCGATGCTGTTCTTGACCTGTTTAATCGACACCGTAGAAGTTGGCAAATCCTTGATCTTCGGTTGGACGACCAACTGGCTGACAAGCTTTGTACGATGCTTGCATCAAGTGATGCTGGGTCATCTGTTGTTCCAATACGACGCGTTCGATTGGGCACGAAATCTTGCAGTGCGCCCATTATTTCAAAGACGCTTTTCGCACTTGAACGGTTTCCTAGTCTTCAAGAAATCGTTTACGTAAATAGTGATAGAAATTCTTTCCTTTCCGATACTATCAGCGGCAGTCCATTATGGTCTCGATTAACCTGCATCGATATCGGTGCAGCCCTAACTCATTTCGAATGTATCGACTTTCTCCGTCAATGTACTTCAGCGACTTCCATCACATTTCAAAACATCAACAATTTTGAAGCCGAAGAAAATCCGCTACTCCGTGCTACCCATATCTTTTTACCCTACTTACAACACTTCGATATCGTCGTATCCACAGTCGATGTTTGTGGCACCATCCTCACGCGCCTCACATGTCCATCCTTGAGCACTTTGAGCATTGTCACCGCTTCCAATGCTTCGAAAACTCCAGCTAATCTTGGAGCTTTCCTGACCCGCTCAGCTTGCCCCCTACGCATCCTCAACATCTTTGACTGGATGATGGATATACACACCCTCTTCACCTTCATACGTGCCATAGCCACCTCCGGCGCGGGAGTTGGTTCAAGGAAATGGGTAGAGACCCTTGGAATCTATTCTACAAAGATGCCGAGAAAAAGTGAGAAGTTTTACGAGGCTTTGGGCGAGGAGGAAGTAAGTAACGGGAGTCTAGGAATCAAGATCGATAGGATCGATTATTGGTCGTCGTCTAACCAAGACGGGTTGTCATTTCGAACCAGAGTTGGGTGGGGGAAGTGATTTGCTTGTCTGTAACCTTTTAATTTGTATGAATTGTTATGTAGGCATGTCGACCCCTTCCTTGTTTATCGATTCGTCGTTATCTCGTGTCAAGAGGAACAATAAATATATTTGATATATTCCTTAGTATGTCATTCCATCCGTTTGTAACTACAAGATACAAAAAATATACATAAAACAAAATACATACATGACAAGTTTCTAGGCCATAGTTTTCTTGTCCTCTAAAAAATCTCCAAATTCCCATTTGTAACAGTCCTGTGGGACAATATGTCAAGACACCGACGAAACGAAGAATCATACAAATGAAAGAAAACGCACAACACATCCTTCTTCTATGATTGCCTTGGGTACGTTTCTCTTTCTCTCTCTCTGTTCATCACCACCACCGTCCTTACTGCTTTTCCTTGGGTTTGTTTCCCTAAAACCAGCTACATTTACTTCCGCACCGTCGCCTTCCTGTTGGTTATCACCATACCGGAGTCTAACCTCCTCACCTGCGTCTTCATCACCCCACCAAACGTCAGCCTCCAGAACAGTCAATATCAACTCCTTGATAGGATGACGCATTACATCCACAGACCACCCTAATCTACCCACAGAATCAAACACCACACTCTTGCCTAAATGGCAACGCGTCTCGAGAGCGTATCCCCCAAGTGTGCACGGTGAACCAAAGCCTGTACAAGTGCCTTGAGGTATCGGGTCTGCGTTATGATACACATGGGTGGTGGCGATTGGGTGGTATAAAGATGGAGAAGAAAAAGGATCGGGTGATTGAGACGAAGAAGTGGTCAAAGGAAAGGCAAGACTGATTGAATCGGTAGGAGGATGTGATGGCGGGATGGGCGGGGGTAGGGGAAGGTGTAGTCGTGAAGCTGCAAGCCTTTCTCCCGGCGATTCGAACGCGACGGCAGGCAACCCATATGTTGCGCCTAACAAACTAGCAAGTGCTCCTCCCAAGGAATGTCCTACGAGCCACACATTAGCTGACGGGTATATCTGAATGAGATCGTCAAGAAGTTTCTGGAATACCAGCGTTCCGGGTGTGAGAGAAGTGGACAAAGCACAGTGTAAGGAAGCTAAACTTACGACGCCAACGGAATAGAATAGGCTTTCTTGGACAAGGGCCTTCGTAAGGCATTTGTTGTCGCACCTCCCATAATTAGCATAGCAATCACAAACAGTAGAGAATATCCAAGAGAAATCAACGCGTGCGCAGCAACAAGAAAATAATCTATAAGGATGCTGAGTTAATCAACCGCAGCAAGCCTTTATGAGTCACAAAAACCTACAAATTGTCGTTGAATTTATCAAGCTCAGAGGTTGGACCTTGAAGGGTTGTGCCCTTTATGGAGAGCACAATGGTGGAATTATCAGAGGATAGAAAGACATGACCCCTGAAACCATCCGATCCCTGCCAGCCAAATGGAAAACTCTGTAGTACAAAACTCAGTAAGCAAGATAGAACGATTCAAACAGCAGAGAGTCGCACGTATTTCCAGGCATCATCAATGTCGAACCAAGACTTACGGTCTGGCGATGCATAGGCGTTGGCTGACATACGCGCCAGCTGTGCCAACGTATGTAGGTCTTCAATATCGGGACCTGATATGTTTACTGGATCCCAGATAAGTGGTTCTAGTTCAGATTGTGCATGGTACAACGAGCGCAGACGTGTACGGCGGAGGGCATCAAGAGATCGAGGGCGATAAACGATCGTAGGCCGGGCTTTCAAAACAGGTGATGGAAGTAGAATGTGAGAGGGTGAAGGGGATAATTGCGAGGCTAATTCTAGGTGCTGTTGGTGAAATGTTAACGAAACTTGGGATGAAGCATAGGGTAAGAGGAATGATGTTATCAGCAACGAGCTTGCCAGGAGCATTACGACGAAAGCATAGAACAAGTTCCGAGCCATCAGTATTAGTATACAAATCAACGGTTAGACGGTCCGAATACCGATAACCGACCGCAGGGTAGCAGAAAATCGATTGAAGCTAGCAAAATGAACATGAAGGATACTGGAACTTGAGAACGATTTCATCCAACACAAGTCCATGAATTGAGTTTTGCGAAGTTGATTTGATTTCTAATCCTCGTCTTTCAGATCATAATCGTTGTGAATCTGCCTTACGGTCAACTGCTTGAGAGACGCAAGCTAAAAATAAATCATATTCAACAAAGGTTCAATGAAATAACTGTACGAGCGCATACTCTACCGATCAATATCTGCGGTCAACATATGGAAAAAGGATAAAATCCGTCGGTCGTTTTCTGCTAGTAAGAAATCTCAACAACTCACCTGAGTCGCATCCTTAGTTTCGTTGTATACATGTAGCAACGCAATATGTTTCTTGACGATGAGTTCTGCATCTTCACCTTCGCTGAAAAAAGATTGCCGAATAATAATGATGATAATGTTAGTTTGGCGCATATATGCACCCCAAGGTCGTTTAAAAATCAAACCCTAATCGCTTCTGGAGACTATCAATTTCATTCTGAAGGGCTAAGGCTCTCTCTTCTTGTCTCTAAGATGCAAATGTGCGCAGGATGGACGAAGTGAAACCGAGTTGACCCACTTTGATTGAAAAAGAGGTGTGCATAACTCTCTATACTGAGCTTGAAGCCAATATTAATACTTGGGTCCGGACAGTATAACTTGCAAGGTGAAAAGCGTGAAGAAGGAAAAACTAAGTAGTTCAAGGTAGAGCGGCCTGCTCTGCTGCTCAGAAGGCGTCTATGACTATTTACTTTTATTTACCGGGAACGTTCTTTCCATAGATAGAGCAGGCCACCAAGGCCAGATCTTGGACGAATTTTTCGAGTGTGGGAACTTATTTTTTGTCCGGACACAAACAGACACAAACCCCAATTTCGGGATACGGCCTTGTCTGCTATTGCCCGGGGTCCTAGCAGGCCAGGCTCCAGTATTCAATTTCTCGTTACTGTAATAACCACTAAGCTCAATATTTAAAAAGGCATCGATAATATTCCCTATTTTCTACTAATACATGTGAAAGGAGTGACTTGAACAAATAACGAGTCGACGTCAAACTTGACATCTTCCGGCCACATATAAGCCTGGCTCGGAGCCGTTAGAAGTCCAAGAGAAGAAAAATCTGTCACCATATAAAGCCCCCACCCAAACCACATCGAAACCCAAATATCTAATGGAAAAAAAGGAAAAAGAAAAAAGAACCCATTAATGAGGTGAAGGATATATGTATAAAAAGAATCATCATGTCCAGGGGCAATGTGTGTAGATCTTAAATAAATAATAAGAAAAGGAAGGATTGGTATATAACAAAAAAAAAAGGAGAGATTTCATGGAAGCAGAGACCGAGAAAATAAAAAATCATTATACCAGTATATATACTGTATCATTTCACCTAAGCCCACCGTCACCCAACTCCGCACCTCCCCCAACACCACCTGTGAGATCAATAAACCGGGTTACGCGTTTCTTTGCTCTCGTGGTCTTTGCCCACTCCTCATCCTCCTCATCACTGCCACGAACGCTAGCGTTGTGGACATGTCTTTCACACAACATTCTTCCATCTATCTCCCAATACTCGCTTAACGTTTGCTTGCATGGGGGGTATCCTGGATGTTCGCATGTCATGTGTTCGGGGTGGTAGCGGTCGCCAGAATAGGACACGGCACAAGGGCCTTCGATGGGTTGCCCACAACGAGCGGCAGCACATAACGAATCATTTGCTTCGTGGTAATGATAGGCACAAAAAGGTTTGCCATCATAGACGTAGAAACTTTTATCGGGGAAAGGTTTCTAGAACAAAACGAGTGAGGCCTTAGGTTCCAAAGATCATAAATAAGATGCTGACATGACAGGTATCGCAGTTAAAGCATTCTTTATGATATTTGCCTTTGAGCTGGCCATCGGAAGAAGACACCGCTTGCTTTTCTATGGACAAATTGCAGCGACGACACTTCGGATGAAACACAATGATTAGATATGATAGCATATGAGTTGTGAAACTCACTTTGGGCAAATACATTTTCTTCCAGCACTTTTCGCACAATACACCTCCTCCGTCGACCGACACCCACCTTCCATTGTCAATCATGTTTTGACATTTCAAGCACACTTTCGCCTTTCGGGCTCTCTCCTTCACACTAGTCCCATCCAAAGCCTTATCCCTCTCAACTTTAGGACTCGTCAGAGACCTCATTGGCAACTTGACTGGCTTGCTCTCCGGTGAACCAGGATGGGGACTTTGAATGGTGTTACTACGATGTGCCTTGGGGCCATTACCGATAATGTTGTCATCTTTACGAGAAGAAGCAGTTGAAGAAGTGTCAGTCCGGTAGAGATGGCTACGCTGACTCGAGCTTCCAAATGATGCTTGTTTAGTTCTGGTTTTAATCTTGGCTTCTTCTAACGCCTTGTCCATCTCTTCTATAGAATCCGTCCCTGCGTTTCTCCCTGCGTTTCTCCTACGAGTTGAACTTTCCCTCCGAATCACACCAGGTCCTCCCAGTTTCGCATAATCACTTGGAGGCGTCTGAGACAGACCAAGCGCTTGTGCAATGACGGCAGAATTTGCTCTGTCCCTAGTGAGAGATCCGCCACTTGCGCTTGAGACTGACGATGCAGAAGCATGGCGAGAGTGTCCGGGTCGTTGTTGGATTGAAATACCTGTTCTGTCGACGTTGTTCTCGGAATACTCGGAACCGGATGGGTAGCGATAACGTCGTGATGATGAGTTGGAACCCGTACGCAAGACGATGGATTGCATACGGGCGCCATTCTTGCTCTGAGACCTCGAAAGCTTGCCATCGTTGTCTTCGTTGTCTTCATAATCCGTGGAATCTGCGTATGCAAGGCCGCCATACTCGGATTCAGAATCTACAGGGGAGATAGGCCGTCTGACATCTTTCATTTGTCGTGAGGAGTTGGTGCTGGATGTCGCCGAGCGATGGAGTATTGCAGAATCAGAAGTGTTCTTCCGAACGAGCGGTGTAGGGGCAGATGTCGAAGAATTCAAAGATGGCATGGACGGATCGTTATTTGATGTGTTGGCGGAATCAGAAGCACTGCTGTTACCGGGTATTTTGTTCTTGAACTTTTCTAAAAAAGGAAAACGAGCTGATAGTGGTGAAGTGGTCATAGGGTCCGATAAGGTAGGCTTTAAAGACGCCGGCTGCGTCGGAGTTGGGTCAGGAGGTGATGGAGTTCTGATGATCTTTGTAGCAACGGGCTGTGAGGCGAATTCTGATTGGGGCAATGGAGATGTGGGTCCAGGTGAGTGAGATGAATATCCTGATCCTGCAGAGAGAGGAGGCGTTTCAGTGGCTAACCATGGTGTCAATTAAATCGTCAGATAATCACTATGGGAGAACGACGCACGACGAGCGACAGTATCAATGTCTAGAAAGTTTGGCTTTGTTGGCCCCGGGGGTCGGCCGGATGGAGCGGCAAACATCGCGGCCCGAGCAACAGCAGCAAAACCTCGCCTGCCTACTCCAGCCATACCTGCCTCACCTCCTGTCTTAGTATCAATTCCTCTCTCTGGAGGCGGTACGAAATATTGATATTGTGGAGGAGCTGGAACTACGACCCCCGGTCCGGTAGTACCAGAAAAATCGACAATTTTTTGAGGAGCTGGAGAACCGTGTGGAGTTATAATATTTCCTTTGGGAACCATGTTCGGAGTACCCGACCGAGCAACGGGCGGATCTGGTAGGGCTCTATGAGATGGTGCACCTCGATTTGAGGTAGGGACAGTGGGAGCGGGAGCGATATCTTGATTAAAATACGGACGAGGAGTAGTGGGTGTTGGACGAGGACTAGTAGGTATTGGACGAGGAGTGGTAGGTGTTGAACGAGAGGTGGTAGATGTTGGTTGGGTAACGCTGCTAGTATTCGATGAGAGTAGCTGTGTGAGCATGGGGGAAGATGTGTTGATAGATAATCGGGTGTCTCTGGATGGGCCAGCATTTGATCCCACTTTTGAACTAGCCAAGGGACTGGACCTGGGCTGAAATGTCACTTTCGTGGGGGAATTAGAACCTTTCGCGGGAGGCGGGCCCCTTGACTGTGATGGATTTGGACTTTGTTGTCGAGTTGGTGACGCCGACCGTGAAGTAGAAGGAAGAGGACCCCTTGTGCCTGTGGATGGAGTGCGACCTTGTAAGCGTTTAGGAAGAAGAGTTGCAGCAGCTGTTGAAGACAATGCAGGCTTGGGAACTGGTGATGTGAGAGCACAAATATGTTCTCCAAGTTCTTCAAGGGGTACAAATTGATTACATGTAGAACATTTTGGAATAGGTAGATTGCGAGATACGCGAGTTTGAGTAGGATATAGTATTGAAGCCATGAAAGAGAAAGACCGTGGATGTAGTTGGAAGTGCAGAGAACACAGAATACAGAATAGTCTATATTTACCTGTATTATGTAAATACTTTATGTAACACGTAATTATAATGATTCACCCGCCTAACCAAAGCAATCGCTTGACGCCATATTCCGTTTGCGCGTACACACTCGTCATCCGTCGCGCGTCTTCCAGACTACATCCATGGTCAACATGAAAGAAAATGAAATAAAATAAAATTGAAACCAACCTAACAACATCCTCTTCAGTCACAAATCTACCCTGACCGCCTCCTATATCTTCACATGCGCGGTAAATCCTATCCACAATTAGATCCGCAGCCTCTCGACAACTCGATGCGCCTTGCATCTCATCTGAAATCTCCACATATTGATCACCAATCGCACTCGTTTCTCTACGAGTACGGGCAGCATCTATAGGAAGAACTTTGAATGCGACAAAGGTCTGTGTTCCAAACCCAAGGGAAGAACTAGCAAGCACATTGGATATTGTAGCATTTCGACTAGAACGCCGCCGATTGCCAAATGAAGCTGATGTTGGCGTAGGCGGTGATGGAGATGCGAGATCAAGGCTATTTCGTACAGAATAACTAGTGACTCGTGACTCTTGGTTCGAAGTTAACCATGTTAGGACAAAGCCTGCATTTTGTTCAGGGTCGCAGCTGGATTCCTCCAATGGAGACAGGATATATGCACCTACACAGGAAACGGTTCGATGATCAGAGCACCGTTCATCAGAGCTACATACTTCGCTTAGCTCCAAATCCTGCTGACCTTTGCTAATCCCAACGATATCTCCAAGAGGAACACGGGTATAAAGTTTCACTTTCTCTAGAGTGTAGTCATAGCTCTTTTGAGCGTGTCAGCCACCAGACCCCAGACGTGATATCGCAGTTACCTACCACAACATAGACAGCCTTCGCAGACTGGTTAGAACAGAAACAGTTAGCGTTTCAATTTCTTCCAGAACATCGTCAGAAACATACCAATAACAACACCTCCCCGAATTTGATACCGATTCTTGTGTTCAATTCCTCAGGCGCAAATAACGTCCATCCAGAAAGTAATCGTTCTCCTTCAGGAAGAACACGAGATACTGAAGTTGCAATAGCCTCTGCGCGAATCCTTGACAATCGAATCAAATCACGAGGATCTGTAGATTTAAGCTTTAAAAGGAACTCAGAGAAAACGGATGCCGTTCGATTGCCAAGCGCATGAAATAAATGACGGCTTGACAGAACCAGTCACTAAAAGTTGTAGTGTACATCCTGATAAACGCCGAAATTAACAAAAGAGGAATGGAACCACCTTCAATCCCACACTAACCGTGCTAAGGAATTGACACCATCATTCAGCATTGTTCTGAAGTAAAATCAAATTGAAGATCAAAGCAGCGTCAGTCGGAATAGCAGACCTAGTGAAATCTCCCTGTGAACGGAACGGGTTTAGAAGCTATCAAGTGACACAACTTGTAACAAACCTTCAAAGCAGATGTACCAGCACTAACGGCATATATATATAAACCGACGGTTCATACGGCAAAGAACCGAAAACTCACTACGCGCGACTGATCGCATCCCCATTGTTCGCCCAAGCTACGAACATCAGACATTAAAAATGCATAGACGGAGAGTACAAACGTACCGTCATTGAAAGTGAGATCTGCCTCTGTCCTTCCGGCAGTTGATGGGATAAGGGGGGCAACAGCGCCCAGCTGTTTATGTAGAACATATCTTGCGAACGCAGACTATCGAGTATCCATTATCAGCTTTCAGGAAATGGAAGATCAAAAAACTAAAGATTTACCTGGACAACGTTCGTGCGATCCAAGCAATCAATGCAATTCACACGGAAGACGCCCTTTTGCCGCGAAAATAAGACGCATGGGACACAACAAGACATTGAAGTTAGCAGGAATGATTTAACAGGATAAAAGATTTAGCACCTAAAGGCATAAAGGCATAAAGGACCAATGCCAATTTTCCTGGAGCTCAAGAGGCTGGTGGTATTGCGCAAGTTGGAAGTTGTTACTTGTGGAATAGAAAAAAACATTGGTTGAACTTGTCCATCAGGCTAAGGCTCCAACCGTACTATAGTAGTATAGTAGTATACCGTATATGTATAAGCACATTCCAAAAATCAGGTGTATACAGTAAATATATGATCAGGCTTTTTGAACGTTACGTGGGTCGGAGTTTGAGAACATCGTAAAATAGAATATGTACACGACTTTATTTTGAATCCAACAGTACATTCTGCTGACAGAAATATAATTTATATTGGGCCCTAATCCCGTAGATTTATTAAATCTTATGTCATTCCGACAGGCAGGAATTGTTTCCGACTATGCGCTGACTTTTGCACAACTAAGTTGACTTACAAGTGACCTTCCCATGACGTTACCAGACCCTTTCGTTGCATAGAAAAGTAACTGTACATGTATAACAACACTGTACACGTGTCAGAGTGTCTACTCTCTGTATCTGACTAGTGTCCTTTTTTCCCTTCAAGTCTGTGTCTTTGAATGAATCGGTTCAACTTATCATCAAAATTTACTACTGTAAGCAGGCAGGACGAAAAGTCAGAATATCGAAGTCATAAATTGGTCAATCCAACAGACTGACCTGTCATTTACCCAGCGTACTCTGAACCAGTCATCATCTCCAATACTTTCGTAACTATGGTCAATCTACCAAAGTTAAAAGGGTGCAAAAGCAGAGCAGAATGGAAAGGCACTCACCCAATACGCGATGATTCCCGAAATCACATCACACCGTATGCGTGAAATTTCTGGTTCGTTCATCGAGAGCTCAATCCGTTCCTGAGACTGGAGATATACACCACCATTGCCATCAGGGTTTATTTTAAGGATGAGGAAGATCCAGGCTTGTCCCTCGGTCACAGCTCCACGAATGATGTCTTTTCTACCATAGCATTATCATTATGTAACGGAAAATGAGACGGCTAAGCCACTGACCCAAGTTGTTTTGCGGTAGCATACATTTCACCTAATGTTTGAGGGACATGACCCTCGAGCACAGTAAAACGCGTCTTGGCTTCCGCAACCAAAAACCTATGATCCGTATTATCCTTAAGTATCGATAAGCGGGGCCTGAACAGAAAATCTTCTGCAGAAAAATGAGCCAGATTAACAACGGTTGCAGAGGAAATTTACCTGCACCGTATGTGTCAGCCGTAACGGCAGCATAGTCTATGTAACCTGAAAGGGTGTCGGAACTACGAAGATTTACAGCTGTAGATGGGACGTTCTGCTCAACACTGAGCACCAACTGCTTGCCGTCTGGCACCATTGCAGATGCGCGGAAGAAGAACGCGTCAATCCAGATACGTGCAGCTGCCTCATTCTGACAGTAAATTCAGCATAAGATATGTGCCCAGTCTATTTCGCATATACTCGCCGCTCTCGGAACGAGCTTTTTCAGCAGACAAAGGTGACGATACAGCCCGTCGGAAGACCAGTGCTCATTCTTTCCGAGTTCTGCACTCTTCGCCGCTCGTACATCCAGTTCAGCTTTCGGAATGAGCCTACCACCATATATGATGTTCAACTTAGTAAGGTCATCATCTCTGAGGCCAGAGAAAGAAACAGCCTGTAAGAGATGATAGGCCTGAGAAGAGGTCATGTTTGCTAGCGGGATACAGCGTACCTGAGGCCCATCGAGCTTCCCTTCCGTCATATCAAGCATCTTCTGCAGCTCATCGTCGAAATGCGGGTCCATGACAATTACATTCTCCGGATCACCAGCCTCATTCAGAATGGCAATCGTGTTCTGCTGGATGCCACCAGCCTCGTTCACGTCGTTAACTACCTTCAGGGCTGCTTTCATGTCCTTGAGCGCCTTGTAGGCCTGACTCAGTTCCAGTCTGGTAAGACCAGACCTTTTTTTCCGCTTCTTCGAATCTTGTGATGGTGGCATTAAGAAAGGAAAGCCAGTCAAAGAATTGGTCAGCTTTCCCGCGGCTGCTTCACCATGTCAAGGGAAGTCCAAATTAAACTTGACCGAAAATCCCTGGGGTTAAAATTGGGTCCGAAAACCCTTGAAATGCCAATTTTTCGCTTAATGATATGATTTAAATCTGCATAAGCATGGTTTTTGCAATTTTTATCTATTATTTCAGCATAAATATTAATTAATGCACCAATAACTGGCTAATACAGCTGATAATAAACAAGGGAATCACCCTACAACTGCTGATTAAACCTACTACTGTGTGACTTAAATGCATATAGTTAACAAGTGTGGTCAATAGACTATCATTTGTTACACTACAAATTGCATGTCTGGATTAAAACCAATAAATCCATGAATATCCTTATAGACTTGGCACAGGAAAAGTTAAATAAACAATATTGGGTTAGCAATGTCATGGGGTGTGATTGTGGAGCAACAGAATATTATTAATAAATATTCAGGGGAAGGTTGGTGCCCTAGCAACAGTGGAAGCAGAATAACCAACATAGTGGAACCATGTGATTGTGTGGGAATCATGATGATTAAGGATAGGGGGAGCGCTGAACAATCATAAAGATTGTTTCCAGGCACAATAGGCACAGTTACCATCAAGAGGGGTGGAAACTACCTAAAATTAGTAACATGGGGCTAAAAATAGACAACCCCTATATTTTTGGTGCCAGAACCAAAGTAAGGGTACCAGGAACCAGTATATCTATTTTTGGACATTATCTATTTTTAAATATCTCAAATGTATAAAATACCTCCCAGGGTTTGTAAATAGTCAGAAAATTGGATTCTTTCTTTCCCCCCTCATTTGCAACCTAGTACAGCTCACTGTCTTAGACATTGAGCAAGAACACTTGTCTTTGAGATTTGGGTATTGAATACAGATCAGTTTCTCAGAGTGTTGGACTTGTTATAACAATTGTTGAATTGTTGTAAAAGTTGTGATTGTGTTAAAGTCATAGCAGAAGTTTGAAACCTTCTTGTGTATGCAATTGTGTTGAAGTCATAGCAGAAGCAAGGAGTCTTCTAGTGTATGCAAATTTGTTGAAGTTGTAACAAAGTCTTGGACTTTTGTGTACACAAGTCAAATCAATCAGTAAAGTCTTAGGAATTCTTTGACTGATTGATTTAAACTTGTGTACACAAAAGTCCAAGACTTTGTTACAACTTCAACACAATTGCATACACAAGAAGACCCCTTGCTTCTGTTATGACTTCAACACAATTGCATACACAAGAAGACTCAAACTTCTGCTATGACTTTAACACAACACAACTTTTACAACAATTCAACAATTGTTACAACAAGTTCAACACTCTGAGAAACTGATTTATGTTCAATACCCTGATCTCAAAGACAAGTGTTCTTGCTCAATGTCTAAGACAGTGAGCTGTACTAGGTTGCAAATGAGGGGGGGAAAGAAAGAATCCAATTTTCTGACTATTTACAAACCCTGGGAGGTATTTTATACATTTGAGATATTTAAAAATAGATAATGTCCAAAAATAGATATACTGGTTCCTGGTACCCTTACTTTGGTTCTGGCACCAAAAATATAGGGGTTGTCTATTTTTAGCCCCATGTTACTAATTTTAGGTAGTTTCCACCCCTCTTGATGGTAACTGTGCCTATTGTGCCTGGAAACAATCTTTATGATTGTTCAGCGCTCCCCCTATCCTTAATCATCATGATTCCCACACAATCACATGGTTCCACTATGTTGGTTATTCTGCTTCCACTGTTGCTAGGGCACCAACCTTCCCCTGAATATTTATTAATAATATTCTGTTGCTCCACAATCACACCCCATGACATTTGCTAACCCAATATTGTTTATTTAACTTTTCCTGTGCCAAGTCTATAAGGATATTCATGGATTTATTGGTTTTAATCCAGACATGCAATTTGTAGTGTAACAAATGATAGTCTATTGACCACACTTGTTAACTATATGCATTTAAGTCACACAGTAGTAGGTTTAATCAGCAGTTGTAGGGTGATTCCCTTGTTTATTATCAGCTGTATTAGCCAGTTATTGGTGCATTAATTAATATTTATGCTGAAATAATAGATAAAAATTGCAAAAACCATGCTTATGCAGATTTAAATCATATCATCTCCCTCAAACTGAAATACTGACTGTCCGCAGTCACTGACAATTTTCCTTTCCCTCTTTAATTTTTGTCATGTCTGGTGTTTTAGGACAACAACAACAATGTTATGTGTTTTTGCTTGACCTCTAACTACCTTTGGTAAAGGTTGAATTCCTCTATAAGGCAGTTCCACAACTACTTTTGTCTTACTTATTCTGGTATATTTCTCTCAAGGACTCCTTCCTTTCTTGAGACTTCAGCTTTTTGTATCTTTTTCTGTTTTATTTTCTCCAACTCCCTTGCTAAAGCACTGGAATTTTTGTTCTCAGGCAGCTTTTCAGTGACACATTTCCCTAAGCGTGTAGCTGCCATCATTGAACTCACTGGAAACCTGCTCTTGCTGCTTTTATTGCAGCCACTTCATCTTCAGATAGCTGGCCTATTAAGTCCAACACATGGGTTGCTCTAGTATTTCCACCAGATTGCCCCAATGTCACATCACACAATCGGTCACAAAACCTGGTACAACATGTTTTTAATGAGTTCTGCACTGTTTCACAAGATTTTTTCACTGTATAAAAGATGACATGGTATAATTATAAGCTGTACAACACTTTCAGATGCTCAGAGGTAGAAATAGTACCTAAAATGTGGTTCAAAAATGAGAACAAGTAGAAATCTTCATCTAACTAGCATTACTAAATTATTATTCATCCTCCCAGCCACTATTCTCATCTGAGGGGTGAAAATCATTATATCCATCAAATACCTCTCCTTCATCTTCATTCTGTATTCCAGGATCTACATATTTTGGTGACAATTTCCATTCTGTTAGGGCAACTGCGATGCTGACTTAGTCAAGCTAGCAGGGGATCCAAAGTTAATAATATTTCAGAAAAGATATCTACAAGTGACTTACCTAGCAGGGGATCCAAAGAGGAAAGGATGGGGATCCCTGCTAGGCTGGGGGTGTTTAAGTACTAATATGGACATAATGGAGATATAAAATAAATAAAGGAATGATACAATAATAATTAATTAATTAAATAAGAAGTGGTGTGATATGAAAAATAGAAATAAAAGATGCAGCGAATCGGAGGGTCGGAGTCGGAGCGGAACTACAGGGTCTTGGGGTAAACCGGTGACGGAAGCAGAGTTGGACGGAATGTCGGAGGTCGTCAGAAAGGCGGGGTGTATGATTCTAAGGTTGAGGTTTGGGTTAAAGTCGGGTGTCCCCTAACACATTCTCCCTTGTTATATGATCTGATTGCTGCTTTGATAGCTTCTCTCTTCTCTGCAACTTTTGACTTGCTGTTAATTGTGCCAAGATTTGGAGCACCTGCTTTCTTGAAAGCCTGAAGATGATCCTTCAGTTTTTCTCCTTTCAGCTTGTCAATCTCATCCTCCTTGAAAATTAGTGCAACTTTGGAAATACAATGTGCAACTTGAACCGCACATTCTATACACTTTTTTTTAGCAGCTACCTTCTTGGCAATTTTCTCCTCAGTATGCTGAACAATTTCTTCAAGATGCTCCTTCTCAGAAGTATCTCTCTCTCTTGAAACTGCTCAGATATATTGATGAGTTGTATCTGAGAACATTTCATTCATAAATGCCCCAGTATTGTTCCAGAAGAACATTGTCTGTGCATTGTATTGCAGAAGAGTAAGTTGAGGTTGATGCCGCATCAGAACATGGAATGATCCCAGTGCTCCTTCATTAATATCATTAGTTGAAGGCATCCATGCTAAATCTCTTTCTTCCTGTGTAGCCTCATCAATTAAGCCACCAGGTGCAAATTCAGATGTGAAACACTTCTAGGTCACCAGTGCTCCAGTACAGAATGCAACTAAAGCTGGCTTAAGATGTGGAAAATCTGGTGCAAGCTTATTGATTTTATCAATAACCTCCTGTGAATGCCAAGGTGTGCCATCAAAGGTCCCAACTGTATGTGAAACATGTTCACCAACCAGAAATGTAGGATCTTCTATAATTTGCACCAAAAATGATTCAATCTTTCTATGCAAGGGTCCAAGGTCTAGAGCATTTAAACTTGCATCTTTTTGTATTGCTCTCATATAGGGATGGCTAACTGCTTGAGAATAAAGAGCCAAAACAGCAAGTTCTGTTCTAGTTGGAATATCATGAAGGGCTTTCCACAAATTTTCCTCCATACGGCTATAATGTGCATGCTCCTTTTTGTCTTTTTGTTAAGTTTAAGCAAAGGGATAACATTGGAGTAATCCCAGAACAGACAGAACAGAACTGGAACAGTAACAGATAGGACTATGGCCTCAGTGTATGTGCTGTGCTGCCCAACTCCTATAGTGTCCTGATTTCAGAACCAGAAGAGAAAGGAATAAGATGGAAGCCTCAGTGACTTAGAGGATGAACAAGAGGAGGAAACTAAGTTGATATTTGAAACTGAGGGAAACATACAAGCTTTGAGTACTTAAATAATAAAAGGAATAGCAACCAAAATATAAAAGATAAATATAAAGTGCTGCGCTCTGCTCTCGGAAGGTCTTGCATTCTTGGGTCAATAATCTGTTGCTGGTGTGCTGACTGATAGTGGGAAAGTGATGACAAGGAAATAGTTGTTATGGTGACAATGAGGGAAATGGGTTTGGAGTAATGTCAGAAGAGCCAGAATGATATGGAAAGGTCTCAGAGTTGGATGTGGGTGGAGTAATTCCAGAAGTAAAGGAAAGCACTGGTACAGAGTATGGACTACCAGAAACGGCTCCATTGGAGCCGGACTGGAGTAATGTATGATGGAATGTAACACTTTTGGATATTTAAGATATTCAACAAATTTATCATAGTGGAGTGTTAATGCTGCTGCAGCCTCACAATGGGATTGAAAATGTGTTTTGGATGTATTGGGAAAGGTGAATTTTTTGCCTACTTTTGTTTTCCACCAGGTACAGAATTGATCATGATGCCCAGATTTGTCATTTTTGTTGTTCAAGATACAGTTGTGGACAACTAAAGTCAACAAATTTATAGACCAATTTATTGGGACTGGTAGGGATTTTTTAAAAGTCCAAAAACCATCGGAATAGGCAGGAATTGAGTAGATCTTTTGATTGGTTGTGGCCAATTTCCCAAAAGCAAAGATTTGTTAAAAAAAGGGGTCCAAATTATTGGCGCAGCCAAAACAATTTGATAAAATCTCAAAAAAGTCATTTTTGGATAGCTCTCGATAAGTACTGTCTGACTGCACCAAAAATTTTAAGAAATTTTATATCCTCCTCACCCAAAAAAAATCCTGCTATGCCACCCAAACCTAGAGGCCATCCTCCGAAGAAACATTGCAATATCACAGACTCCCAAAATAACTCATCTTCGAGCACCGTTCTGTCGGTAGCGTCAGGCCATCAGATTGTCACCAAAGAAGACAATGCGAGATCTCACCAGTTTGACTGATTGCCATTGCATCACAAGAAAGATGAGGCAAGCAGTGAAGTTGAGGATTTGGGAGAAGAGACAGATGATGTGGAGGGTTATGCAGAGAGTGATTGGGACGAGCTTGATGACCAGGGTTTTGCAGAGAGACTGGCTGAAATGGCAATGGTGGATGATCTGAATGATTTGGACTGGGTTCCTGCCATATTGTATGTGCAGAAAAAAAGTAAAACATGTTTCGCAAGTCCCAATTGAGGGTTAATGCATACGATCTGCAACAGAACATCTGAAAACATACAGCAAAGGTCCAGATGTCATGAGCAAGTCCCAGCAGTCACAACAACAATACGCAAAATCTTGGATTGGACAGACATGTCTCAATGGATTCTTTTCTGAGTTGTCAACTCAGCCTCAGCAACCTGTGATAGACGTTGATGCTGCATCAGACATTGAATCAGATGTTGAATTCATTGACCCAGAGGCTGCGCTAGACCAGCACTCAAATCTATCCATCCATACAATCCCTATTGTTCCACAGTTCAGACGAACATCTGAGCGCAACACAGATTCCCAATCAGACACACAACCAGAGTTGCCAGAAATTATGACTTGGCCACCATCAAGTGCTGCTGTATCCGAGAGTGGGAGCCTGAGAGAGGCAGGTAGTGATTCAGATGATGATATTGAAGGATCAGACTCACATATTCATGGCATGAATGAAGAGGATGCTGAAGAAGACTGGGAATGTGAGCTGGATGAGACTGTCCAGTGCCCACCTGCCGAGATCAAGGACTGGGGAGTTCTTCAAATGCAAATCAAGAAAGATCTGAAAAAGCAAAGCAAGATTGTAACACTATCCACAATAAATTAGCTCATGATTTTATAAACTTTGCAACACTCAGATTGAAGGGTGCATCACATATTACAGCAAGTGAGGATATTGCTTGACAATAGCATGAGGTAGAGGGAAAATACTTTGCACGAAGGGTGCGTGCACTTGCACGACATTACCAGAACTTTGAACAAATTCCTGTTGAGCATTGTGGTGGATACAAGAATGCACGGTCACTTCTGAAGGACAAGAATGTGAAGAAAAGGGCTCTCTCATATCTTCAGGGTTTATCTACAGGAAAGGTTATTCCAAAGAAGCTACAGGTAGCGCTCAACACTATTATCTTGCCTGACCTGGGGATTACAACAAAGAAGCCTCTCTGTGTATGAACAGCTCGCAGATGGTTAATAAAATTGGGATGGTGCCACACACTTGTGAAGAAGGGAGTTTACATGGATGGACATGAGCAAGCAGATGTTGTGGACTATCGGCAGAAAGTTTTTCTCCTCACAATGGCAGAGTTTGAGAGGCGGATGGCTTGGTACAAAGGACCAGAATTGAAGTACATTGCATCAAATATTGCCCCAGGAGAACGTGAAATTATTCCCAACTTCCACAATGAGAGTACATTTCATGCAAATGAAGAATCACGCAGAGCCTGGCTTTGAAAGGATGAGCAACCTTTGCAAAATAAAGGACGTGACAGGCTCATTCATGCTTCTGCATTTATAAACCCTGAGACTGGTTGCCTCATCTATGTTGACCGATCTGGGTCCATCTGTGATTCAACAAAGATCATCTATCCTGGGTCTCAAGGGGATGCATGGTGGGATACAGACCAACTTCTTGTCCAAATGGCAGATGCTGTTGAGATCTTTGAGCTTGCACATCCAGGTAAACAGGCACTCTTCATTTTCAACCAATCCTCTGCCTATGCTTCTCTCCCACCAGATGCACTTAAAGCCTTCAAGATGAATAAATCCAATGGTGGAAAGCAGCGTACACAATGCGACACTGTCATTCCCGAGTCCAATCCAGTAGCAGAACACCGCAACAAGGCCCAGAAGATGACACTTGACAATGGTCAACCAAAGGGAATGCAATGTGTACTTCAAGAACGTGGATTCAATGTTGCAAAATTATGTGCTAAATGCTCACCAGTATGCCCTATTGAGAATACCAATTGCTGCATGGCTCATCTGCTGAGTCAACAAGATGACTTCAAAAACCAGCCCTCAATGCTCAAAACTTTCATTCATTCTCGAGGGCACAAGTGTATCTTTCTTCCAAAAATTCATTGTGAGTTAAATCCTATCGAGGTGGTACGTACTATTCACTCTAAATGTGTGATACAACTACTGAGCAAAATTATTAGTACTGGGGTTGGTGCAAATACTGTTATTGCGGGGTGGAGAAAAAAACATTCAAGGATGCCAAGGAAGCGGCACAGCGCTTCTTTGAAGAGTGTCCGAAAGTAAGTTATACAGTGTTTCATAAACCGATCATGGCGGTTTATGAGTGCTTACCATAAGGGTTTGACGGGCGCTACTGCTGCCGCATGGGCTGTGCACAAGCAAAAGCAGCACCAAGCAATCAATCAGACAGTCATGATGGCCATTGATGTCTTGATGAACCCTGCAGCCCCAGTTGCTGGGGTTGCCAAAGCCTAAGTTTCCATATATAGATGCTAAAAAATGGTTCAAAAATTTGGCACAACAAAAAACACATGGGAATAAAATAAAAACATCATTGAACTCCTTTTGCCTGTCTGGTTTCAGATCCGTCATCAGATTTTCACCAAAAATTCTGGTTCCTGAGATATCCAATTTGTTGACTTTAGTTGTCTGCAACTGTATCACCTGCAAGTTTTGTTGCTTTAATACCACCTTGTGAGGAATTTTTAACAGCTCGTTGGGCAGCCTCAGAATTATTTTTTTCTTTAGCAGCCTCCTGAATTATGGCTTCATTGAATTTTTTTGGAAGTAAGATAGGTGGCTCCAGCCTATGCTCAACCCAAAATTTTCTCAGAGCAATATAACCTCCAAGTACAGTATTTAGATCCTTATGACACCCACATCCCACCCAGACAAATAGCTTGAAAATAGCTTTCTCCTTATCAGATAGTTTTTCAAATGCATCTTTACCAAGGTCTGTTGTAAGCTTTTCCAACATTGCTGCTTTGTGCTCTTTTTGTGCAGATTCATCAAGGTTGTTCCAATCAGCCTCTCCACCAGCTTTTTCCACCATTTCTTTATGTGCAGAAAGAAAAAAAGGCATAAGCTCTTCATTTGTATCATCAATAATCCTCCTTTTACCAAGTACCTGGTGAACTGCTTCTGTTTTCTTCTTCCCCATCAACTCATAATCTTTCTTTTCTTTAGCACAGTGATCTGCATTCCTGAAAGCTTTGAATAGACATTGATAAGACATGTGAAGCTACTTTGTTCTTTGGAAAGTGGACTATCATTGTAAATATCAAATATTTTCTGCAATTGATCATCCCAGTCCCTCATAGCTTGCTCACTGCTTCCATCTAAGGATCTCTGAAGCCCTAGAAAGTGTGTGACCTGTGCTTGTTCACCATCAGCATCCCTAACCTTATAGTGAGCATAGCGAGAGTTGTAATTTAGGTTTTTATGGCCTGTTCCATCTGAGCCAAATGTAACAGCTATGACATAGTTTATAAACTATTTGCATTATAGCAAGAGGAATTTACCTTCTGTTTTATCAAGCTCAAAGCCTAATTGTATACATGCTGCAATATACCCCTCCCAGATAATTTGAGCTACAGTACAAGGACTGATGTTTCCAACTGTAGTTATTCCTGCAATACCTAAAACAGCCTTAATGACACCCATGTTATTTTTAGCTGAGACACCAGCCTGAACAAGAATGCAGACAAGATTCTGAGTCTGTTCTGAATATACCCCCTTCTTCAAAAGATAGAGGGTCCAGTAAAACCTGAGACCTAGCTTTCTGAACAGCATTTTCCTTGACTGCTGTAGCCCTTGCACATTTTCACTTTAGATTGTATACCTCTGACTTAGAGCCTTTCAATGCACTTCGTGATGATTTCAGCTTTTCACAAGTATATGCAAGCTCTTTTGCATAGTGTTCTGAATTGCTTGAGAGCTCTTTCTGCAAATGTTCATTGTCTGTCTTTAGAACATCTACATATTGAGCATCAAGAGCAGAATGCTTTTGGAGCTCCTTGACCTCCTTCATTATTTTCTGCTCATATTCCACCAACTCAGCAACCTTTTCCTTAAGAACATCTTTGCCTTTATTGGCACACTGCCGAGCATGATGTTCATTTTGCAACTGGCGATAAAGATCTTTGTAACAATCTTTTTCAACTTCAAGTGCAGATCTTAACTGCTCAATATATTTTTGAGCATTCTCCAGAAGTTCTGAGAATTTAGAACACTGCTCATGAGACTTTTCTAGCTCAACTTCAAGAGAAGTAATTTGAGCCTCTATATCTGCAAGTTGCTGCTGATATTGAATTACTGTACTCTCAAAGTTTGCAGAAGCTGAAGCTGCAGGATTTTTTAGAGGGTTAGCATCTCTTGACTTTTGGAGATTTTCAAGGTTAGCTATTCAAGCTTGAGCTCCTTTTGGGGGCATGACTGGTCAAAAGGTAAAAATATGAGGATATTCAGTGAATTGTAACTGTAGATTGAAGTTTTGAACAGTTAGAGCTCTGATATACTTGAGAAACATAAGGAAATTAAACATGTTTTTAGATATCAAGAACTGCAATACCAGGATATCAGTCCAATCAGATCAAGATCAGAGCTAAATCTTGAAGGCTAAGTATAATTTAGAGGTAGAATAGGCTTGTTTACCAACACCATATGACTAAATGAACAATATTTGATAGCTAGGACAGATGAGAGAACAATATGGAGGTAGAAGTGAAAGGAAGTCAGATTGGTGGATGAGAGCTGCTTACCAAGCAGCTCTCAGGCTGAATTTGGCAGCAAAAACAGAAATTGTCTATAGACACTATCAGGAACTCAATATGGTGCTTCAGTCCAATAAAAAAGTATCATTTTTTCATCAATCTGGACAATATCTCTTGATCAAAATATTTTCCCTTATTTTTTAAACCTTCCTTTTATGGAAATTACACTGCTATCTTCACTAAAATTTATTATGTAAAAAAGGTAATCAAGAGGAATTAAAGTTCCATACATAAGAAACATTTTATCTCACCAGAGCTTGTTGTTTAAATGGCTTCCTGCAGAGTCTATAAAGCTTCAATTTTAGCTTTTTCAATTTAGCACTTTTGGCAGGGATTACTGTCACTCAGCAACATCTATACCTCCTACAAACAGTTAAAACCTCAAATTAAATTGTTTTGATACTTATGATGTAATAAAACCACCCAGGCTGGGCTGCAAGCCATTGTTGAAAGCACAATTTCCGTGGGTCACTTATTTGAGGGTGACTGTGGTGTCACGCCGTGATGTTACAGTATGTCACACTGCCTGAGATTGCCAATCCCCACTTTGACTGTGATGGATTTGGACTTTGTTGTCAAGCTGGTGATGCCAACCCTTGATGATCTCAGATCTAGATGCACAGAGTGTAGCCTCAGTGTTAGGGCAACTGCAGCACCGACTTAGTCAAGCTAGCAGGGGATCCAAAGTTAATAATACTTCAGAAGAGATATCTACAAGTGACTCACCTAGCAGGGGATCCAAAGAGGAAAGGATGGGGATCCCTGCTAGGCTAAGGGGTATTTAAGTACTAATATGGACATAACAGAGATATAAAATAAATGAAGGAATGAATGATATGATAATAATTAATTAAGAAGTGGTGTGATGTGAAAAATAAAAATAAAAGGTGGAGTAAAGGTGGAGGATTGGAGTTGGAGTGGAGTTACGGAGTGGCAGAGTAAACCGGCAACAGAGTTGGAGTTGGATGGAAAGATGGAGGTCGTTGGAAAGGCAGGGATGTATGGTCCTGAGGTTGAGGTTTGGTTTGAAATTGGGTGTCCCCTAACATTCAGTGTCAGAAAGTGAACATTGACAACTAATACATTTTACCTAGATGCACAGAGCATACTAGGATATGTGTTAGCTATACAATAGGTATGGTAACAATAGAACAATGTACACCTCAGTGTTGGAAAGTGAACATTGACAACTGAGGGACAAAATGAAAAGAAGTAGAGATTATAAACAAAGTATCATGTGATGTTTATAGACAAGCTGACGCCCATACTACAATGTCAACACACCCCTATCAGGTCAGAAGAAACATAGGTAAAGAAGAATAGAAGGAAATTATTTGAGGGATTGAAAGTCCAAGAACTTCACGATGACATTTGAATAATGGAAAAGGAAGTGGTTTAGTGAAAATATCGGCAGGCATATCATTTGTGGGGATCCATGTAGTTGAGAAAGAACTGTTGGAAACATGGGTGTGAATAAAGTGATGTTGTATGTTGATATGTTTCGAACGTGTGGAAATGGCAGGTGAGTTGGAAAGGGAACACACAGCTTGATTGTTGGAAAGTATTGGGAAAGGATGAGGGACTGGGAATTTGAGAGTACCAAGAAAAATGCACAGCCACAATGCCTCTTTGAATGCATGCATCATCACATAGTATTCAGCCTCTGTAGACAAAAGAGCAATGGATTTCTGCTTCACTGCAGACCAAGAAACAAGGGATCCTTCAAAGTAAAATGAATACCCAGAGATACTTTTTCGGTCTATCACATCCGATGCCCAATCCACATCAGAACAGCCTACATTTTGCATATATGCACAGAGAGTAGCTGGGATAGTTGGTGAGGGTGAACCCAAAACCAAAGCCAAATCCTTTGTACCAGCTAGATACTGTAGAACATGTTTAGTGGCAAGGAAATGGAAATGAGTTGGTTTGGAATTAAACTGGCCAAGCCACATAGTGTAATATGACAGATCAGGGCAGGTTGAAATAGCCAGATACTGAAAACATCCTATGAGACACTGATAGTTGGGTATGAGCTCATCATCAGTGATCTCAGGGAGGGAATTAGGGGGAGGAGGAGGCATTTTGGCAATCTTATATGGGAAAGGTGTGGAAGTGTGCTTGCAACTGGACATGTGCCATTCATCCAACAGTGCAGTAACATAGATGTGGGAAGAAAGCCAAAGTCAATGGTTCAAGCAATCACGGATGATTAAGATACAGAGGAATTTCAAGCAAGGGCTCAAGTCCACAATTAAAAGATGTTTAGCAAGCATAGTGATGAACCATTGATAAAGGGATGGTGAGTTGGTAATAGCAAGGCCATTGTCGACATGAATAGGGACATAAAGGACTAGTGGTTTGCAATCAGTGCATGCTATAATGGATGGATCTGGAGGAGATATCCATTCTCCAAAGAAAATGCCATGATCAGCCTCACAATGGATCATGCCCAAATCACATAGAAGTGACATAAAAAGCATATAAAATTTGTATGCTGATTGTCAAAGACCGTACAATGCAATAATGTGAAGAACCTTCCTGTTAAGTTTAAAACAAGGAGTCACATTGGAGTAACACCAGATCGGACGGAATGGAACCGGAACAAGTAATGGAAAGGACTTTGGCCTCAGTGTATGTGCTGTGCCACCCAGCTCCTACAATGTCCTGATTTCGGAACTGGAAGAGAACGGAAAGTCGGAAGATCTCAGTGACTTAGAGGACGAACAAGAGGAGGAAACTAAGATGATATTCGAACTGAGGGAAAACATACAAGTTCGAGTACTTTAAATATAAAAGGAATTGCAACCAAAATATAGAATATAAATATAAGTGCTGCGTTCTGCTCCTGGAAAAGGTCCTGCATTCTTGGGTGAATAATCCATGGCTGGTGTGCTGACTGATAGTGGGAAAGTGATGACAAAGGAATAGTCATTATGACGAAGGTGTGGTAAAGGGTTTGGAGTATCGTCGGAAGAGTCAGAATGATACAGAGAAGTCTTGGAGTCGGACGTAGGAGGAGTAGAGTTGGAGACAAGGGAAAGTACTGCAATGGAGTACGGATTACCGGAAACAACTCCGACGGAGTCGGACCGGAGTAATGTATGATGGAATGTAACACTTCCCAGGAGTAGTAGGTATGTAGCCAGGGAATGGGCGAGCGTAAATGGGATGTTGCAATTTGGCATGGAGAAATGTTGTTTTGCAATCAAATTGGAAAATCTCCAAGTCATGTACAGCTGCCTATGCGAGTAGTATGTGAATGCTTGCCATTTTGGCGACAGGGGCATAAGTTTCATTGTATTGACCTGGACACTGATTAAAGCCCTGAGCAACCAATTGAGCTTTCTCCTTCCCTTTGATAAGTATGCCTTCTGCATCAGTCTTCTGATCATACACCCATTTTAAACCAATGGTACATTCACCCTTTGCTAATTCCACTTCTACAAAAGCCCCCATCTCAACCAGACTCTGCTTCTCCCTGTCCATTGCTGCAATCCAAATAGGAGCATCAGGATGTGCTATCACTTCAGAATATGATAATGGGATCTTGTTGATGTGAAAGTGTGTGATCGAGTGTAGGGCAACAGACTCAAGAAGATCCAGAGAATCGGTAGTGGTTTGATTGGAAAAATGTAAAGGTGCAAGAGAGGAGAGATAATCAAAAATAACATCATCTGTAGGATTGAGATCGGCTATCCCAGTAGTCACATAAACCACACATTGCTCCACAGTATCATCCACAGCCTCTGTTATCCTGTCAACACCCCCATCTTCCACCACAGCAACCTTTAAAACATCCACATTGTTATTTGTGCATAAAATAACACCCCCATTCAATCCCAAATCTGCATCAACATCACCCCCATGTCCATCAAGTGATTGCCCCTGCTTTGTTTTGGTGCAACAATTGCTCATAGTTTCTTCAGTTGAAGAACCTCATCAAAATTCTGACCAGCTAATGTTGGGATACGCAGTCTGGTCGGTTGAGGAGAGCAAGTGGAAGAAAGAGGAGGTGAAAGAGTAAGGTGATATGGAACAAGGAACACCAAGACAACCAGACATATCTTCATTAAAGATAATGTCCCAGGAGAAATGAACAGCACCCTTTAAATCATGAACGAGCCACCCAACCTTCCTCATAGCCAATGAAGATAGCCTTGTATTGCCTAGGACCAGCTTTTATGCGTAACTCAGGAGGGATTGTAACAAAGCACTGGCAACCCCAAATTCACAAGTGTGAGAGATTCAGCTTTTTCTGAGTCAAAACTTCATATGGCGTGATGTTTGTAGATAGCATGGAGGTAGGAAGTCGATTACAAAGATACTGAGATGTGAGAACAGCCCACCCCCAGAATGACATAGGGAGACCAGAGTCAGCAAGTAGAGTCTATCCACCCTCTTCAATGGTATGTATATATCATTCAATTTTACCATTCTGCGAATGGGCGTGAGTGTTAAGTTTAAAACAAGGAAGTCACGTCGGAGCTACTCCGGAACAGACGGAACGGAACCGGAACAGTAAGCGGAAAGGACGTTGGCCTCAGCGTGTGTGCTGTGCCGCCCAGCTCCTAAGGTGTCCTGATTTCGGAACGGAAGAAGAAGTAATAAGACGGAAGACCTCAGTGACTTAGAGGACGAACAAGAGGAGGAAACAAAGTTGATATTCGAACTAAGGGAAAACATACAAGTTCGAGTACTTTAAATATAAAAGGAATTGCAACCGAAATATAGAATATAAATATAAGTGCTGCGTTCTGCTCCCGGAAAAGGTCCTGCATTCTTGGGTGAATAATCCATGGCTGGTGTGCTGACTGATAGTGGGAAAGTGATGACAAAGGAATAGTTGTTATGACGAAGGTGTTGTAAGGTGTTTGGGATATCGTCGGAAGAGTCGGAGTGATACGGAGAAGTCTCGGAGTCGGACGTAGGAGGAGTAGAGTCGGAGACAAGGGAAAGTACTGGAACGGAGTACGGACTACCAGAAACAACTCCGTCGGAGTCGGACCGGAGTAACGTGTGATGGAATGTAACAATGTGCCCGATCAGTCCATTGGCCCGTAACAGTGAAGTAACAGCATTGTCCCATGCAAAGAAATCAAACTTGTTTGTAAGAAGAGGAATATGAGATACACTAGGTAAAGTTTTAAGAGAAGGAGTCAAAGAAGATGTAGAAACAGGAGGTGGAGGAATGCAATAAATGTATTGAATTTGCCCAGAGTTCGGAAGTGTACTTGGCAAAGAATTAACCATGGGAGGTTGAACATGTGAATTATACAGTTGTTGTGCTGAAGTTACAGGATGTGAGAGTTGAATTGACATGGGATTGAAAGAAGGAATTGGATAGGTGGTTATTGGTGGTTGAAAGTGCCATGGAGTGGTCAATGGTGGATGTTCATATTGTTTCAGTTGTACAGTAAAACCAGGATTATTATAAGAAGAATGATGAGAAGGGAATGAAACATTCTGCAAAGAGCGAGGACTGTACACTCCCCCACATACTCCGCCGGAATCCAGTGGACTTCACTGGACTCCACCGGACTCCACCGGACTCCAGTCCAGGATTTTTCAGTGTGACATGGGCCAAATTTGTGAGTCCAGTCCGCTGAAGTCCGGTGGAGTCCGGTAAAATCCACCGGAGTCTGCAGATTCCGGTGGAGTCTTACCGGACTTATTCCGCCAGACTTGTCTAGTGGACTCTGGCAGACTCCACCACCATTATGGCCTGGGATGCAAACAAATATAAAAATATAGTCTTGGCAGGCACACAGTATTTATATTTAGCTATCATCCAAGAAAGGCAACTCTAAGTCTCTAAATGATACAACTCAAATTTGGACTTAAGTTTGTTTAATATAGCCCTTTCTCAATAAGGAAAGAAGCTATTAATAGATTTTAAATAGATTGAGGGTCCTAAGAAGATCCTCTATCATTCCATTCAATATTTCCTTTTTGGGAATTTTTTCCCATAGGCTAAATCCCATTTAATGCCATGTTTAAAAATGTATTTTGCATTTTTCTCAATAAGAAAAGAAGCTATTGATAGAATTTCAACAGATTCAGGGTCCTAAAAGGATGATCTATCATTGAGTCCAGTGGATTCCAGTGGAGTCTGGTGGATTCCAGTGGAGTCCAGGATGTGACATGATGTGACATATCAGAGTCCAAGTGGAGTCTGGTGGAGTCTGGTGGAGTCCACCGGATTCCGGTGGAGTATGTGGGGGACTGTAAAGTACAGCAAAGAGCGTGCAATTGGTGGTTCAGATAAGTGATCTCTATTGATTGGAATATGTGTAGGATGAGGAGAAAGTTGACTATATGCATGAAGTGGATTTGGAACAGGTCAATAAGGGACATCAGGAAGAATGTAAGGAATGGAAGGATGACCAGTTGTAGAAGGATAAAATATATTATCAGAATTGGAGGTGATAAAATGTGCCTGGGATGAATGCATGCTAGTTCCAACTGCCTGTTGGCCAATGAGTGTAACCTGTTCGTTGCCATTGGAAAAGCTCTCCTGGAAAGGGTTTCCCTCCCAGATGTGTTGTTCATTCAACCTGGAAGGGGTTGGAGTATCCATTTTCTTGCTGAGTATATGCACAAAATGGGTCTGGAAATCACATGTGCAATGATGCCAAGCATTATAAAAACAATGAAAAGCACACTTGATGATCAAATGGACTATGAAAACAAGTAAGAATTTGAGTTGTCCTTTCCAAACACATATCTATGGTCTAGGTCACAGCCGTCCAGGGCCCATAACCTGATGAGATCACTCGGATCTAGACACACAGAGCATACAGTGTCAGAAAGTGAACGTTGACAACTAATATATTTTACCTAGACGCACAGAGCATACTAGGATATGTGTTAGCTATACAATAGGTATGGTAACAATAGAATGACGTACACCTCAGTGTTGGAAAGTGAACATTGACAACTGAGGGACAAAATGAAAAGAAGTAGAGATTATAAACAAAGTATCACGTGATGTTTATAGACGAGCTGACTAGTGATGGAAAAGTTTGGTTCTGAACTTTGGTTCAAACCTGAACCATCCCAAACTGAACCTAGAGTTCAGTTCATGGTTCTGTAAAATAGCTGAACCAAACCTACAGTTCAGTTCAGGGTTCAGCTGTTGAGATGCTGGTTCGAACTGGTTCGAACCACAATATTTCAGGAGGCCAAATCCCAGGGGATAATGGATAAAATTGAGCTACTGACATAAAAAAGATCAAAAATGTTATTCTAATGTTGGTATAGCTCTATCTACAGCCATGCCTGGCCTTGATTTGACCAAAAACAGTAATTTTGATGTGCCAAACAGCATCAATCCAAAGTTCACACAACATCTTACACTGGAGAAGAGACTTTGTGGCACAGATACTACATCAGGAAAAATGACTTCTGCCCTAGGCTGTCCTGAAATGTCCTGGGGTGCCCCAGGCAGCTCAGGGCACTCAGGTCAAGAGGTCGCCCTGGGGTGCAAGTTACCTATGTATGAAAAGTCTTAGGCTGTCCTGGGGCAACCTGAGGCAACCTGAGAGCGTCCTGAGGCAACCTGAGAGCAACCTGAGGCAACCTGAGGCAACCTGAGGCAACCTGAGGCAACCTGAGAGCATCCTGAGGCAGCCTTAGTCCCTTTGGATCTGATGCTAGAAAACATATATAAACCAGATATTTGAGTGGTCTCACACAACAGAATAATAATAATAACAATAAAATTATATTCAATTATTCTAAACATCATATATACTAGTAATAAAATAATAATAAAATAGTGATACATAAATATACTAGTATAATACTGGGGAAGTAGGAAATAAGAAAACAAAATTGTGGGTGGTTTATATATCTTTTGGATGGCGCACAGACCATTGGTCACATGATCACAGATAAGCATGATTTCAAGCATATGGTGCTGGGTCAGGGTAGATTACATAAATTCCAAAAAAGGAAATTTTTTAAAGATGGTAGAGAATTGTTTTAGGACCCTGAATATGTTTAAATTATATTAATAGCAGCTCTCCTTATTGAGAAAACTGCAAAATACTTTCCTGGACGCGGCGGTTAAAGATTTTCTAGCAAAATTCATAAATTCTAAGGGACTCCCAGGGCCTCCTGATGTGATTTGGTCCAGATGGTCAATGCACCAGGATACACTAAAGGTGTCCTGAGAAAATGGGTGACACTCAAAATTTTACCTGTGCTGCTCTAGGATGTCCTGAGGTGTCCTGAGGTGTCCTGGGGTGTCCTGGGATGTCCTGAGTAGTGATGTGATACTAACAAATTACCCAAGGCTACCTAGGGCCAAAATCATTTTTCCTGATGTACCTTGAATAAGAACTCCTTATATGTTTATTAAATATATGAGATAGATTTTACTGAGGATGTACCACAATCAACACCCCCCCCCCCCCCCCCCCCGAATGGAGAAGTTGTGAGATGCGACACACCGTCCTTCAGCTGCCTCATGGCAGCCAGAGTTCTAACTACCTAACCACCTACCCAAGACCACGCAAAAAGGATATATACCTGATCCCTAAGCCTACCACTTTGTGCCTGAGTGTGCATGTTGATTGTGGTCACTTCTGGATTTTACTGTTTTCAAAAATTTTAAGGTCAAAATAAGGCCCGATACTGATGTCGGGGGAGGAAATTAAAATAAATAAATAAAATTAAAATAATCGTGGAAACAACCAGAGTTCACGCATCCTCTCTCGCACGATTACAGCATTTGCAACGACGGAAATGAGCACGGTATGTATTTTCTCAGTGCGAATTAATCTAATTCAAGAACTCAGTCATCCCAGCTAGCATCCCAGCAAGGCTTTTTTGGCCTCTTGCTATTCCTTCCCCGACAAGAATGACCTCTGCAGTCTTGACACGGATTCTGACAAAGCCTCACCTCCTTCCTTCCATTGCAATCAACACGGCCACATTTCTGACATGTCCGATCCTTTCGAGTCCTTTTCACAGGTTCAGCTCGCTGCAGACACTCGCCAACTCGCTTTCGTGCTATATAACCTTCAATGGACAATGATGTGAGGTTGCTGGAGCTTTGAACACCCTCGGTAGCGCTCGGAATTGGTGACTTGTCATTTTGCTGGATATTGAAACCGTGCTGAACTTCATGTGGTTTAGTATGCCTTTCAGAAACAGGAGGTGCGTGGGCCAATCGCAGTGGATTCCGGATTGCATGGAGCACTGGCCTCCTTGCATCGAGAGTCATAGAGAGGGTCTCTTTAATGTTGAGGTTCATCTTCCAGGTGTGGTAGTATGTCATTAATTGTTCACCAAGCTGATTTATATCATTTTTAGTGATTATGATGCCTACACACGCACAACACATACGCACCTTGTACGTTAGATTCTTTTCTCTATCAGCCAAGCTGTTCCAAACCTTGGCTGCATCATCCCAATTTATAGGGCCGCTTTTTGGGCAGAAGGTTGTGTTTTCACGCATGAGTGTTCGGAACTTGTCACGCTCGAGTGGTGTATGAACAGGTAATGCCGGCTTTTGGATTCCCTGCTTCCGAGCAAGGAATGCATGCTGTCGCTTGCACAATTCAAGCTCGAGGGAAGGAATATACTCCGACATACCACTCTTTATGCGAACGTCTGGAAGTATTGGGAGAATACCCAAAACCTCATTTGCTGGCAAATACAGGTTTCCGTTGACCCAGCCTGTGATCTTTGGTGTGCCAACGAGAGTATCATGTAAGAACTCTTGTAACTCTTGCCGCTCATCATTGATCCAAATACTAAAATGACTTTCATAGCGTTTTCTGGTGCTGTTGAATGTTCCAACCTAGGATTGGTAGGTTTGTGAGTATTATGAGATAGAGAGTACTTAGTTCTCGTACCAACTTGTTGTGCCTGATGACAAAGTCAAGTAAGCATGCATTAACATGTCTGATGGACGCACCTGAAGTTGGCAAACGTGAACGAAGGTGGGTGTGAACACCTCCTTCAGTGAATGTGGTCCCTCTTGAACAGCGGTAAATTGGAAGACCACCGTTTGTGTTGTCAATACCAATCTGCGCATACAGTGGGATCCCAGGGGGATCGGAAACATAGCCATCACGGATGAGATTCAAAATATTCTTTGCAACTCTCCATGCAGTTGGATTGAACAGAGGCATACTAGTCTTTGCGTCTTTGAGAGGCCCATAGGTTCTGAAGACAGATTCAACTAGAGGATACAGTGCCTGAGGTGGCAGAATGACTCGCTTGCAGTGTTTCCAAACCCAGGCAGGACGAGCACAAACCAGGTCATCAAATGACAGTGGTGGTTTCTGAGTCGCACCCCAGGCTGCAATCCGAGACTTGTCTTTGATGTCAGGCACAAACAGAGCATCTCGCAGTGCTCGAGCAAACTCTTTTCGCAATGAATGGACTGCAGATATATAGATTCGGTTGAAAAGATGGAAAGGATCATTAAGCACCCGACTTAAAATCCGTGTGTTCCACTGATCTGGGATAGGGCCAAGTACGGAATTGCCTTCAGCAGCACTGGACACATCTACTTCGTGTGGAAGGTTCTCAGTGCTGAGAGAGAGGGCTGTTGAATCAGGCGCATCCACGTCATCAATATCCTGCACTTGGTCGGATATGAGCTCAGCCAGTGATGGACCTTCAATCTCTTCCACAGGCTCAGAAGGTTTCAAATTGGCTGATTTTCCAGCTTGAAATTCTTCTGAGACTATGGCTGGGGATCTGGATTGTTCTGGCTGGGAGAGTTGATTACTCGAGTTGGAAGGCATCATGTGTGGCATGGGATTGGGGCTTTGGAAAAGTTGGAGGTGGCTACGCAAGCAAACTAATGTGAATGGTGCTGCACCAAAGGTTGAAAGAGCACGTTTGTGGTGAGTGGCTATGATTGCGCCTGGTACAAGAACGTCTGTGACAGTGATTACAGCGCGTCTCGAGTTGATTGCAATACCGTCGCACTCTTTCTGTTCTGGAGAAATTGAACCTCTTGCAATTACCCAGGATAAGTCATCATGATAGAGGATAATATTTGAAGAACATGGCAGCTTGCCGATTGGTAGAGGTTGAGGAGGGTGAATCTGGGCAAGCTTCTCGTAGATGAGGTGGGCAGCATAAGCGTCAAGTGCTGCGTAATTCAACATATCTTCACCGAGTTCTGCCTCCTCCCAAGCATCACTGATACGAGCTGATGTATTTTTAGGGAGTTGTTTGCCAAGAACAGCAGCACATAGGTCTGCAAGGCTGCATTTTGCGGAGGTAACATATTGGCGTTCCTTTGCAAATTTAGCAAGATCTAATGCACCAGCAAATGGGCTTGGAGGGTGACATGTGGACTCGAGGTACTTGAGGTCTGCCCTAACCATACGCCCAACCTTTATAACCCTTGGATTAGAGAGAAGGAGCATCAAGGTTTGAGGGAGATGACCTCGTTCAATCAGAGATCCCACCTAGGAGCTTAACAATAAGGATTGTTTGCAAGGTACAAGAATACTATACATACCCGAAAAATAAAAACACAGTTTCCATGTGCAATTTGAATAATGGCCGTATGACCACGACCACCAACACCATCAATATACCTTGTGGCTGTGATCAATCGCGCAAATTTCTGCACTCAACATAGCAGTGTGCTGGTTAAGCTGATCTTGATGCTCTTCAATAAAGCAGTCGTACATGTCACGAAGCCATTGCGAACTAGGGACATAACCATGGGGTCCCTTTGGTGAACGGTCCTTAAATGGCAGAAAATCATCAAATTTCTCTCCTTGCCATGCTGACAACCCCCGTCGTCGGGCTGCAAGAGAATGGAGGTATTGAAGGTGAAGCTCATCATATTTTTGCAACTGTTGAACTCGTAAGGCATCAGCAAATTGTTTCGCACCCATCCCATTCTGAAAGCAAGACCGCATGAATGTAAAGAGTGGCCTTGAGATGCCGCTCCTCCAACTTAAGCGTGCTGGAAATTCCGCTGCCAATGCAGAAGGAAGCATTGCAAGGATGCGGCTATCCCAACTTCGAAAGGTGGCACTTGCACCCTTAGCAGATGTGCATCCTGGGCAGCGGTATCGAAACCCGATGATCCAGAATGAGCCATCAAGATCCACACAACGTCGCGGAAACTCAACATGGTCATGTCGATACAACCTTTTTGAGCAGTTTGGACATGGGATGCCTCCACATAATGGTTCAGGGTCCCAAAGGAAGAAGCGGGGAATCATGAGATTCTCAGGTGATACATGATTACGACGTAGAATAAAATATGGTGAGGGGCATGGAAACCAGAAGGTTTGCAGGTCATGGTAGAGTGGTGGAAATCCATGTGTATCACGGTTACGACACTCTGTGATTTTTTGCTGGAATGCAGAGAGAAGCCATGAGGGTGGCGGACAATGATGGGCTTGACTGGGATTCGAAGTTTCATCAGCAGGTTCAAGGGTGGGGTCATCCTCATCTTCCATTTTGTTGTCTTCACACAATCCATCCTCCATCAACCCTGAATATGTATCCTCACTGTTGTCCAAGGGTGGAAGCTCTATGCCAGCCTGAGCGTCCTCGCATGGAATGATGGGATGTATGGCCTGCAGTTCTGTCATTGGCGGTGGGAGAGGGATGCATTCTGCAGGTAGAGGGGGTAGAGAATGGTTGGATGTTTTGTGGGGCTCAGAATGCGACGGCCTTTCGGACAGTGCTTTATTCCCAAAGTTGGAGCTGGAGCAGGGTTGCATTTGGTCTTCCTGTGGTCGACACGGAGCTGGGCTACTTGTTCCCAGAATGACCTATATATATATATAATCCCGGTCAATCCTTGAAGTGTATTAGAAAAGGAAGAACATACAAATTTTCCTAATTCTACAGTTGTTTTAGGTACTAGCTTCGGAGGGCGGCCAGGTTGTTTCGGTGCTTGACCGCCTTGCTCAATATGCACTAACCCTGAGCTAGCAAGCGCTACTTGGGCCCGCTATAAATCGTTGTTTGTGTTGTTATAAAACACCAACCAGAGAGCAATGGACTAGTCTTTAAGTCAAAAGCCTCCCTGTTGTTCGTTTAGGGAAGGTGTAACCTTGACTTGTATCACACAGAGGTAGGGAGCAAGAGTAGAGGTGAGGAGGATGAGGATGAATGAGGAAGAGTCTTCAGTAAGACTATAGCAGTTGACAGTGGGTTGACAGTAAAGGACTGAAAAAGCGAACTCAGAGGGGTTAAGGAAGAGGATGAGGAAGAATAAGAGGGAGTCTTCAGCAAGACTATGGTAATTGACAGTGGGGATAGATTGACAGTTAAAGGACTGAAAAAGCGAACTTGAGGGAGGAATTCACTGGAATTCCACTGAGATGATGAAAGTGGGGGGTAAGAATGAATTGAACTGAACTACCTATCCTGGTACAAAAGAGCAGTATTTATACCCTAAGGATGAGGCTATGTAAAACAATAAAAAGAAACAAAGTACGCGCTGTCAAAGGAAGAAAGATAAAGAGAGGACAGCTGCGAGAAGAAAAGAACAATGGAAAAGAAAAGGAACAATAAAAAAATCTGTAAAGTGTCAAAGTGCGAGAGAAAAGAAAAGAAGGCAGTGTACATAGTCCAATAGCAAAAATATATCGACTCCATAGGCGTGTGGTCATGTCAAAATGTGAAAGGTCCTGAGTCAACACTTGAAAGGCGCAGCCTTGTTCCCGAGAAAACACTACTTGCCCATGATCCCATGTCGCGCAGCCTTGATAACACTTGACACACTGCGAGAATAATCCTCTGCTGCTGATTCATCTGCAATTCCTGCTTAGTCGTGATCCTCCTGGACTTCCTAAATTGTCATAAAGAGGGTGGGAAGGCTTCAGGTACCGCGTGAATGATGGTTTTGGCAGTGAATGATAAGATAAGAGGTAGATGAGTGAGGATAGGGGACTGAGTGAGATCCAGGAGCGAGGTATGGCAAGATAGATAGCTGAGGGGAAGACTTGTGGGTCCATAGCCACAACAACGATGACAAAGCCTTTGACATAATGGGAGATGTAGCTGATGCGTCCATAAACGGGCCGTTCTTGAAATGATGGGCCATAGATGCGATCAAACGCGAGCCGATGACCGATGCGAATAGTAGATTGATCGCTTTGTTGTATCACTAGCCAAGGGACAAACGGATGGTAGATGTTAAGGAGCATGTCGATAGTGTAAATGATAGACAACATAGTGGAAGACATTGAGGATATGATGAGCGATGAGGATGTTATCGTTGAACGAATGGTTTTGTTGACCAGGAACGCGATTCAGGGCTGCTTCCAAAATAGGTAATCAAATTCAAAGTCCGCTTATTTTCATGATGGCGACTTTTAAGCTTTCTTCTCATGCTACCAATCAGTATTGGTGCGCGACACCGCTGCTTTGGGCCAGAGCCAGGAGGACGCCCAACCGGCCGTTTTGCGGTTGGTGCTGAAGGTCCACTGGTATCAGCCTTCGTCTTTTGATTGCGACTTCCCAGAGGTTGCCCATGACCACATTTTTCAGGGACAACTCCAGATGATAGCAAGCTGGAGGCATTCGCATGAGAGCCTGAGTCATGGACATGAGTATCTATTAATTGGGTGAACATCAGTATCTAAAAAAAGCGCAGCTGGAGCACTGGGACATACCTGCCATTAATGGGTGTGATGACACTGTGTGGTTGCTCTTCTGGCCCATCGAAGCTCCTTCAGTACCATTCCCACTCCCACTGTAACCCCGATGTTAGTGCCAACGACAATGACCAAATAAAATGTCATTAGCTTACCTTAGATGGAAGGTTTCAGGTCCAAGGTCAACTGCATAGAGCTCATCGGTGGTGAAGCTGTTAAAGAGGTGTTGATATTCATCATCAGACGAGTTGAAGTCCATTCGCTGTATTCACAAGTTGGTTTGGCGATGATTAGAGACAAGATATTTCTTTTCTTATGTAATATTACATCAGCCATGTCAGTATCAGTATCAGTATCCACCCCCAGCATTAGTAACGAGCCCAAAATAAGGCTTTCAAAACATTTCCCAGGCTATAGAGGTTTGAACCAGTTTGAACCAGAACCGAACCTGAACCTAAGGTTCAGTTCATGGTTCAGAAATATACCCTGAACCAAACCATAGGTTCAGTTCTAGGTTCAGAAAAATCCTTGCCTGAACTGAACTGAACTGAACTTTTCCATCACTAGCTCAGCTGACACCTGTACTACAATGTCAACAACCCTGAAGTAGAAGGAAGAGGACCCCTTGTGCCTGTGGATGGAGTGTGAACTTGTAAGTGTTTAGGAAGAAGAGTTGCAGCAGCTGTTGAAGACAATGCAGGCTTGGGAACTGGTGATGTGAGAGCACAAATATGTTCTCCAAGTTCTTTGAGGGGTACAAATTGATTACACATTTTGGAATAGGTAGATTGCGAGATACGCGAGTGTGAGTAGGATATAGTATTGAAGCCATAAAAGAGAAAGACCGTGGATGTAGTTGGAAGTGCAGAGAACACACAGAATAGTCTATATTTACCTGTATTATGTAAATACTTTATGTAACACGTAATTATAATGATTCACCCGCCTAACCAAAGCAATCGCTTGACGCCATACTCCATTTGCGCGTACACACTCGTCATCCGTCGCGCGTCTTCCAGACTACATCCATGGTCAACATGAAAGAAAATGGAATAAAATAAAATTGAAACCAACCTAACAACATCCTCTTCAGTCACAAACCTACCCTGACCACCTCCTATATCTTCACATGCGCGGTAAATCCTATCCACAATTAGATCCGCAGCCTCTCGACAACTCGATGCGCCTTGCATCTCATCTGAAATCTCCACATATTGATCACCAATCGCACTCGTTTCTCTACGAGTACGGGCAGCATCTATAGGAAGAACTTTGAATGCGGCAAAGGTCTGTGTTCCAAACCCAAGGGAAGAACTAGCAAGCACATTGGATATTGTAGCATTTCGACTAGAACGCCGCCGATTGCCAAATGAAGCTGATGTTGGCGTAGGCGGTGATGGAGATGCGAGATCAAGGCTATTTCGTACAGAATAACTAGTGACTCGTGACTCTTGGTTCGAAGTTAACCATGTTAGGACAAAGCCTGCATTCTGTTCAGGGTCGCAGCTGGATTCCTCCAGTGGAGACAGGATATATGCACCTACACAGAAAACGGTTCATCAGATCACTGTTCATCAGAGCTACATACTTCGCTTAGCTCCAAATTCAGCTGACCTTTTCTAATCCCAACGATATCTCCAAGAGGAACACGGGTATAAAGTTTCACTTTCTCCAGAGTGTAGTCATAGCTCTTTTGAGCATATCAGCCACCAGACCTCAGACGTGATATCGCAGTTACCTACCACAACATAGACAGCCTTCGCAGACTAGAACAGAAATAGTTAGCGTTTCAATTTCTTCCAGAACCTCGTCAGAAACATACCAATAACAACACCTTCTCCTCGAATTTGATACCGATTCTTGTGTTCAATTCCTCAGGCGCAAACAACGTCCATCCAGAAAGTAATCGTTCTCCTTCAGGAAGAACACGAGATACTGAAGTTGCAATAGCCTCTGCGCGAATCCTTGACAATCGAATCAAATCACGAGGATCTGTAGATTTAAGCTTTAAAAGGAACTCAGAGAAAACGGATGCCGTTCGATTGCCAAGCATGAAATCAATGACGGCTTGACAGAACCAGTCACTAAAAGTTGCAGTGTACATCCTGATAAACGCCGAAATTAGCAAAAGAATAGAACCACCTTCAATCCCACACTAACCGTGCTAAGGAATTGACACCATCATTCAGCATTCCACCCAAATCTCGCTTTCCAGTTCTGAAGTAAAATCAACTTAGAGGTCAAAGCAGTGGCAGTCGAGATAGCAGACCTAGTGAAATCTCCCTGCGAATGGAACCGGGTTTAGTGACATTAAAAGTGACAACTTGTAACAAACCTTCAAAGCAGATGTACCAGCACTAACGGCATATATATATAAACCAACGGTTCATACGGCAAAGAACCGAAAACTCACTACGCGCGACTGATCGCATCCCCATTGTTCGCCCAAGCTACGAACGTCGGATATTAAAAATGTATGGACGGAAAGTACAAGGAATATCCAAACGTACCGTCATTGAAAGTGAGATCTGCCTCTGTCCTTCCGGCAGTTGATGGGATAAGAAGGGCAACAGCGCCCAGCTGTTTATGTAGAACATATCTCGCGAACGCAGACTATCGAATATCCATTATCAGCTTTCGGAAAATGGCAGCCTCAAAAACTAAGAATTCACCTGGACAACATTTGTACGATCCAAACAATCAATGCAATTTACACGAAAGACGCCCTTTTGCCGCGAAAATAAGACGTTATCGGACATCCAGAAATACCTGATTACAAGAGTTAAAACTTTTGAGATGGGTGAAAAAAACAAAAGACTTGAGTACTTACCCTTGCGCCTCGAATGTTCGCTCCATAGTATCGATTAGATTAGAGATATTTTCGTATCTGAACAGGTTTAATACATCAGAAAGGGGTGAACGGGCAATTTCGATCTTTATTACTTCATTCCCTTGGTCTCAGTGTGGAAATCATATTCGTGATATCTTTTCCAAACCAATCATATCAGAATCATCATCGACAAGTCGTGAAAACAAGGACATACTGGACATCTTTCATATCAAGTTCATGCACAAATTCCCTATAACTCTGAGTTATAGCACCCTCTTTGCCGTGTTGTTCAGCAAGATTGACGACAGTCTAATAAAATTGGCTTCTTATAAGTAAAAAATGAACCAATCATCGAAACGAACATGAGGTCCAAAAGAAGGAATTGTGTTTTGAAAATGTCTCTTGAGCGCGTCCAGATTCTGTGCATGAGTCCGATCGGCTGATAGCATCGGTGGCGGTTTCAATCCATAGCCAGTCTGTGTCCAAAACAATGGTACTGAAGTTCGGTCAGCCTTGAAATCATATAGCTCGTAACGAAATCCAGACTTGAGCCTCGAATCTGTACATAAGCAAAGACGTTCTCTTTTCCTTCTCTCTGAATTAAAGTAAGCAGTGAAGTCACAAACGAGAGAGTTAAAAAAAGAGGCTAACCTCTACCCTCATTATTGTCTCCGTCTCAACGAGATTAGCCACATGCGCCTCATCGTCAATACCTCGTCGTTGATATCTCAAACCAGGACGGTATCTTGATCTTCGTGAGATTAGGATATAGTCCACTATGGAATCCTCGTCTGCAATTGCAGGATTGGATGGAATGTTGAATTGAGAAATTTGACAATATCCTTGCATTATTGGAAGGATAAAGGAATGAAGCTGACCAGTTCAATTGAGCGAAACAAAAAGTGATGGAGTGGGATGAAAACATACGCCAGCATCTATAAAAGGCTTGGACATCCACTCGTTCCACCAAAATCGTTTATCTACGCGCCTCCACAGAGGAAGTACTGGATAAGACCCTACGACGGGTGCCGATGAGCTCCTTCTGTTCTCTGCATCAGGAGGGACAGACACATTATTTTCCGGAACTGGAAGTGCACCAAGTCCAGCAAGTAGATCACGTCGCTTTTGTGACTTGATGCCTAGTTCTTGCTTATGCTGCAGAGATCGGGTAATATCTAGACTACAGGTCGGTCAGATGTTCAACGACGCCCGTAGGATCAGGAATACCAAATGCATAGGCAAAATACATGCCACCTTTCGTAAATTCTTTAATACACTCCCTAACAACCTTCGTCTCCAGTTCTGAATGTCGTTCCTCAGTCGTAGCCGGAGCTGGAGCAGTCGAAGCTAAAATGCTCTCCATCACTTCTGCTGGCCGTTCTTTTCCTCCATTCGTAAGCCTATCAAAGGCTTCTTGTTCTTCAGTCAAAGTCAAAGGTTCTGCGATTGGTGGTTGCTCTTCGGTAGAAGCAAGCGGCCTCTTTGAAAGTCTACTCCAAAAAGAGAGTCGTTCAGCAAGTGTTTTGAAAATGGGCGATGTTGCTACTGAGGTTTCAGAGGAAGTTGAAAAGTCTGAAGAAGATGATTGTGCTGACGAAGGTCGAAGGATGAGCCGGCCTGCCTCCAAATTGCTAAGGTCTGACGAAAACTGGACTCGAGCTCCTTTTTTCGATTGCTCAGCTTCCTGCTTCAAGGTATGAGGATAATCCACGGAAGGTGGGACAAATTCCAAAGACAGTTCTTTTCTCTTTGGAATTAAGGAAGGGCGGCTGGGTCCAGATTTATTCCGTGCAGCTAAAGCTTTCAAGGCCATTCTGGCGCGGTCTTCGACCAGAGGGATATCAACAATGCCTTTAGCAGCATAGACTATATGCGAGGGATCAAGAACTTCAAGAACGCGTGTCAAACTTGGGGCTTCAGAAGAACACGCTTGATGAACAAACCATTTCCAATTTTGATCCTGGATGTGATGAGTAACAGATATGAACCTAGTAAACAAAACCTTGAGAATGAGCTAAACTCAGAAAGAAATCACGAAGGACGAACAAGAAAAGAGCTCCAAGATTCCAACAATCCCATAAACGACGATGCTTTCATTCCAATCTAGCTTCTCAGAAATGTGATGACGCTCTATCTCCTCAACCCTAACAGGTTTGCCCCATGACACACGTATACATGGGAACCATTCTGTTTGGTCTACACCTGACCCAAGAATGTGTGGACGAATGAGCAGCCCATCCTTGGAAACAAGAATGGCGAGGTGTGTGTGTGGATATGGGTGTAGTACGGCAGGGACGACGAATTTAGGCTGAAGACTAGTCGTGTGAGGCGCTGTAGGGTTTGATAGATGTGTTGACGGCGGATTATTAGGCTGAGGCGTTGAAGGAAATCCAAAGGGCTTTGAGGCTCTTGATAAAAGCCGTTTCATTATATTGCAGAGGTTAATGAGGAGCGAAGGCAAGCTCTAATACTCCTGGCCTCTGATTGACAATCAAACATCAACCATTTCGGAAAACAAATGTTCGCGTCAGATTTCATTCTAAATATACAGAGGAAAGAAAGAAACAGATAAAGACTTCGACGAGAAATTGAAAGTAACATAAAATAAAGGAAAACGAAGTTACTTGGTTACCACGATAGCAAAGAGAAAAGACGAGTTAAATTACGATTTCGTGACTGTTATACTTTCCTTTCTATTGCCCTACCCCTCCTTCGACAATGTGTTTCAAGATGGTAGGTTTTACTTGTTGCATTTGTTGCTGGGTCTACCTACACTTGCTGATAACTTGTAGTTTCAACTTGGGCGCCGTTGAATCGGGCGAAAAAGGTATCCCATTGGCCTATATGCAAAGGTTAGCTTCAGTAGCAGAGTACAAGAGATGATCATACTCCAATCAAACATCCCGCCCGGTATGCCTTCCAAGAAACCATTATCGGCTATGGCAAATTCAGCGAGATTCGTCCCCCCTTGTGCAGCGTCCAGGACGTTCATCAACTGAACATTCCCAGGTACAGATTGAGCGTAATCCATCGCGGGATTAACGTTGTTGTAGTTGGGACCTCTCCCTCCTGGATGCAATGGCGTCAAATTGACAAGAGGTGCCGGATTGGAACCCGATCCGACACTTGACTGTGACTGCTGCTGTTGGTTATTCCCCACGGGAGACCTGACTGCTGAAACTGGTGTCACAACCCCGCCGCCAGCATAGTTCATGATGGGCGAGATAGCAGAATTGGGAGGCGGAGCGCGGTCCCGCCGATATGAAGAAGTGGCGTAAGAAGAGCGAGAGGGCAAATAATGGGCGGAGTCACGGTCATTATGGTTCGTACTGTGAAGAGAAATGGACGAAGCCACAGCAGTTGCTGGCGACGTTACCTCACCTTCAGAGTTATTTTCCTCCTCTGAGGTGCTGATGATAGTCCCATCAGGTACATCTTTGAATTGATTCCCTTTTCCATGAAGGATAAAGACGCCACCTCCAGGACGTGTTGGATCTTTCTTGTAATCCAAAATGGCTGGTTTCTTCACCGTCACGCCCCCAGTGGGATTGAGAGCTGGAGCTTCGATTGGTAACGGTGGTCCTTGTGTAGCTTCGTAAAGAAGTGCGATGATTTCAGCCGTCTGTAACGAAGGTATTAGCTAGCTAGGTGAGAAGAAGACAGGACCGTCTCTGAATATAATAACACTGGCCTTGCGTCTGGCTGACATATGGTCAACGGAAATGGCTCCTTCCCATCGCCTGACACAATCGCGTAACTTGCGTAGTTGGGCTTGAGCCTGTTCGTCTTTGCGTCGAATACAGGTATGATACTAACATTGAAGGGCAAAGATCAATATCATAGATGCAGATCGAAACAACCAAGGTACCTGAACAAGAGCGCAACAGGTAGCTGCGTACGCAACCAACAGCCATACATCATATACTCGTTCATGTGCATCTAACCAATCAATTGATTCCGATGTCAGTTGCACCAATTCAGACCACGTTTCAACAGTCAAGCCAAATTTGAGGTGAGATGGACATGAGTAGCTGATTCTCATGAAAACACGCCAGAACATCATGCATACACAAGCATATAGCAGGTGTAAAAGGCCTGAGCAAGTCATGAGAATGAGAATGATCAAGTTTGCATGAGAACGTACCAGCATTCTGGGACGTCTCAGGTCCCCTGAATTTCAGATGATCTGGCAACCCATCCTTCCAGCGCTGCATATCAGCAAGTAGTTCAGATAGGATTTTATCGGTCGTAAAAGTGAGGCCGGAAGGACTGTTAAATTCATCATCAGCGCCTGCCGATGTATGATGAATATAACGAACCTGTAGATAGTCTTTTGTACACGTCCAAGGAGGATGCTAAGGCGCACAAGCTCGTCCATGTAAAGATCATTCAAATCACCGGACGAAGGCAATCGTGTATCGCAATCTTGGACATCGATCATATAAGGATGACCATAAGCAATGCTCGCCCTACCGCCATCAATTAAACCTTGATGAAACTTTGATAGAGAATAGCTTACAATCGGTCACAGATGAGACATGCGCCCCAGAGGCGTCTTCTTAATTCAATATCCTGCTTCATAGATTCAGCACGGTGCAACCCCAGATCCTGGCCCTATAAACAAGTTTAGGGTGATATAGCAATGACAAGAACAAGAAGCCTACCATCCTGATAGCTGCCCCAAGGCGGGCCCAAAGGGCTGACAAGGCAGTCGGCACAAACTGTGAATGACAATCAGCCGTCATGCACAGTATAAGGATAGCTTGTAGATTGGTAAATGAAGACGTCGAGAGAACATCTTCCTCCTTAATGATGCTGTTGACCATATAGCGGATGGAGTCAAAAATCTTTTGTGGCACCTCGCGTCTTGCAGCAGCAACAAGACACATCGAGTACATCAAAATGGCAGGAGGGTTCTGCGTCGCCAAGAACTCTGCTTCGGTAATGATAGGAAGCATAGGCGCAACATCAGCGAAGTATGCGTTTAACAAGTTCTCCATGACATCGCGTTCAATATGTAGATCCATCGGCTTCGGATGAGCATGGTGCTGATCGTCGGTCGCAGGCTTCTGCACTTGAATAAGGCCATCGCCAGACTTGGTCACTTCGAAAGTGTGCCGGTACCGTATGTCATAATTTTCGTAGATGCGAGAATTGATTGTAGCTTGAGAATGAAGAAGATGAGTGGGCGATGTAGGGCCTAAGCCGTCATGTAAGTCTGAACCGTGGAGGAGGGGAAAGGCGAGCACGTAGATAATTTACACATACCGAAAACACCAACGTCGCGCTTGGACTGCTTGTCTGATTGAGAGGCAGAAGCTCGTCTGGATTGCTCTGCAGTTGCAGACGCCTTGTCCTTCTCTGCGGCTTCTTCTTCCAGTTTCTTTTTCTTGAAACGAGTTTCCGTGATGGGGAGGAAGAAAGTACATTCAAAACCGTACTGTTTGCAATGTTGACACACAGGCGGTTCCTAAAAATAAAACACGAAAAGCCGTCAGCATCCAAGAATTCGTCGATGATACAAAAATGTATTGTTCACTGATTCGGCAATAACATCGCATCTTATTTTACGACTACGACATGAGTCGCAGGCACGTTGCTAAAGGGGGATCCGTTCATTTAAAAAAAATTCATAAAGGGAATTGAAAAAAAAATTGACATACCGTCTTAGTACGCTTTTTGAGATCAACGATCGATTGTGCTTGCTGTTGAACGGTCTGAACGCGAGGGGCGTCGCTTCCAGACGCGGCAGTGTCATCGTCTGACCCTTTCTCCGCGCCTCTGCCGCGTCCACTTTCAGGCTTTCGCTTCCGCTTAGTGCCTGCGCTAGCGGTGACGGGCGAGGGATTTGGATGGGGGGTGTCTGGCGGTGCGCTCTGGCGCGGCGGTGGTTGGTACATAACCATTGGCTGAGGATATGGATAACCATATCCAGGAGGATAATGACCCATGGGATAATATTGTGGCGGAGGATGGCCCGACATGCCTGGTCCAGTTGGACTACCTTGCTGAGGTGGTTGTGGCGGATGCTGGGGATGATGAGAATAACCGGTGTTCATTGGATATGAGGGGTTCATCATATAATGTTGAGCAGGATATGGCTGGTAAACAGGCTGAGGACCTGCGCGAGGAGAGTAAGAGGGACCCGGAGCTGTTGAAAATAGCTTTAGTTTTTTTTACTCTGATTTATGATGGACATGAGACTTTACGTTGGACTAGGTGAGTAGCTCCTGGCTGCTCCTGCTCCTGTTGTTTCTGGTGCTTTTCTTGGGTGTCGGCTCGCTTCCTCTGCCGCGGTTTCTTGGTCGAAGTTGGTGTCGGCTTCGCTGGTGGTTGCGTCGGAGTTGGCGGCAACGGCTGAGGCGGCACTGGCGGCTGGGAGGGATTGGCAGGAGGGGTTGGTTCGCCGGGAGGAGTGGTCATTTTTCTTTTCTGGAGTTCTCCGGTGTTATAAGATGTTTCGTTTGGTGGTACCCGATGTGACCAAAACTGCTTAGTCAATCAAGACACTACTACCTTGTCTCGAACACTATCGTATTTCTAGAAGTTGCCTTCAGGAATGCAAGTCTACTGAAAAATCTAAGGTAAGGACGGGACTGTTCATGAAGATGGGCTCTCACCGCTCGATGTTGCCGACCTTGGGATGAACAAGAAGGGTGTTGAGCCGCTTGCACATCTTCAATCTCCGCTTCAATATATCCCCACAAAGTAATAATTTCCATTTCCGGAGATTCTTTCCGACAAGCATCTCGTCACACAGGAATCGGTCCATGTTTCACATTCCCCCCCCCGGCGGCACATCCATAAACCAATGTTAATCTTATCCGATCAGACCTCAAATTCTTTGCCCAGCTATGGAAATTCACAATTTCTCTCAGATCATGTTAGTATGGCTTTAAGAACCTCCTAGGTCACATATATGCTATTCAGACATTTACTTACCATATCAATCACATCTCATCACGTACAGAACCGCGAACCCTTTTGGTCACACGACCCTGCAATAACCGCATGACTGTGGAGCTTGCAGCTGATCTCATCAATTCCTTATATCTCACAACCAGACCTCCCCAGACCCGAGGCTCTCTCTAAATGATTCATATGACCCCCTGAAGATATACATATTATTTTCATCAAGACATGGTCATTCGTTTGAGGTAATACAATAACTCTGCCTACAACGTCTGAGACTAGCCATAAGAACTTACGATCGTGGTCGCACGACATATTCCATTGCATTCTCTTCCAGAATCCAGATTAATAATCCCTCACTTTCTGGGGTGTCTTCACACTTCACCTGCTCGTCCCCAGGTAATTACAGCGAACGATCAGTGATTTGTGAGAGAAAATGTGGTGTCAGCATTTCAAGCCTTCGATAATTTTGGACGTCAGCCAATCAGCTTGCTTATTTTTATAACTTTAATGAAAATGTGCAACTAAGAGACAGCCTGGGGACGTCCGCGGAAAACGCTGACCTGAGAACAAGCAGGTCATAACCTGAAGATTTGCAACAGCCACATGTCAATCCCGGCGCCCGCTACAGTAATTGTGTATTATGATGCACGTCACCTCCACTTTGTACAACCGAAATTGGTCCTCGAATTCTCACCCCGTTTTCTTATCGGAGATGGCAAACTGTCATTTTTTAGCGCTAGATCACGTGAAAATTTATATTTTATATCCAACCATCAAATCGTCTGTGCGTAGTGTATTTCCTGACAGTGAAACTGAAGTCTTTGACATGCGCCCATCCAGCGAATTATCCGACAGTTCCATCTCAATCTCATTCTTCACTTTCCGATCAGAAAGGTTGGAAAGGTCGACTAGGACTATACTAGGCACAGGCATCAACGCTCTCGAAAACGCGTCTCTTCTTTCTGTTCATGTCGTCGTTTGGTGCTTGACTTTCAATGTATCATTTTTCCTTTTTGCCCGGAGAGTAGCAAGAAATCTATTGAATTGAATGATTATTATCAACAACAAAAAACTCCCACATGCGGCGCCGTCGCCTACAAAGTAGGGGTGACTAGGTAATACCTGGACAGAATTGAAAATTGACATGCCATATGGTGGACATAAGTCGCGTATATGTCGGTATACATAAATGATAAAGGTCTAAGTACATATTCATATTCAAACACTTAAGGGTACTTCATGTCTTTTGGTACTAAAATTAACTATCGGTGTCAACGCAGATAGGGCTTTCGTAGTAACTAGCTTTTTCACTTGTTTTCCTTCCCGCGCTAACTTCGATGTTGGTGTAAAATTGCTTCTTAGAAAAAGAATCCCACAAAAATTAACTAATTGTATATCAAAGAGATCCTTCATTTACTATTGAATTTAAATTATGACCAAGGTGAAGGCTAGGTAGCGCTCAATCCTGAGGCCCTAAGAAGTCTGTTTAAATTGACCATACATACTTTAAGTGATGTAAGGCGGAGAAGTTTGACCGGACTACATAAGCGCTAATTCGTAGTCTCCGTAGGCAGACTCAAACTATCGATCTCTTAGTCCCACGCGCATATCATGTGACTCTGCTCAATGAGGACGCGTGCCCGTCGCGTCGTTTGATTATTGAGAATTCAATGGCCTCTTGGTCTCCATCGCACGGCGAAACACCCCAATATGCATCCAAAACACCTTTAATACCAGTTTAATACTAGGAACTCCCCTTCGCGGCACAGCATCAACAAATCTCTACTACCTGGCAACAAACATATACCCCAACACTACCCTATGGCACAGCAGCTGCTTACGCCCGTCCAACTTCACCACACTCGTTTCATCGACCGCAGCAAGTTCCGAATACAATTACGCACCACCCCACCAACAAAAACGGACCAAAGAGCGGCCAAATGACGAAAACCCAGATACTCCGGCCCCTAAAAGACCTCGGAAAACTACTCCTCCATTGGTAGCGCACCGCGGCTATTATCGCCGTTAACAGCATCTGAACTCGACATAAATCTTGCCAATCACCCAAATACATCTCTAGGCAGCAATTCCGTAGCTTTAACTGATGCCGAAAATCATCGCTTTATTTCACGATGAGTTGGGGTGGACTTACGGTCAGGTTCTGTACTAATTCTCTACTACACAACGATGGATAACGCGTCTACTACGAGAGAAAAGGGGCATTAATTAGTGACCTACTGGTCGCGAGTATACAGTGTGACTGTGACGACCGGGAGAATTATTTTCGATAAATATAAGCTTGATGGTCTGGAGAATGTTTTGTACTTTCACAACAATACCTCGTCGCGCTCTAATACACTCGGTGAGATGTTTATCTCAAAAGCCGCCTCTACTCCCGCTTTCTTCGAGCAAACAAGTCAAGGCTATACCCCTCCAAAAGGCTGGGGCTACGAGGGGGCTGGCCGACTCGACGCTAATACAGAAACCCGTGGAACCAATCCCCATCTCCAGCGTCCCGACCCTCGATTTCTCACCCCCTGAACATTCAGAAGGAGCCCAACGGACGGGAGCCACGTCGTCAAAGGAGTACAAGACGGTAAGCGAACGGACACGACGATCCAGGACACGGATATCGCTGGCACTCTTACTTTTGGCCTTCGGCGCAAATGCAGCGTACATGTGTCGTGAATGGGAAGAAGAAGAACTAAGAATGAAGAAAATGGTATGTTCACGAAAACTTGTCATCTCACCAGTATTAAAGGCCCCAGAAACTCGAGGACGCACCGTCAACGCGCTGGGGAAGGATGAAAACGCGGTTGACGAGTATAGTTGATGTAAGCATTTACAAGGTCGTTGTACAATTTTCTCTTTATATTAAACGGCCAATCCAGGTTTTCGTCGAACCAGCTTGGCCCGAGCTCTTACCACCTCCATATCCGCCTCCATATCAAAAACCGTATACGCTCCTTCTTTCCGTTGACGACCTCCTTGTCACGTCTCAATGGGATGTATGTTCACCTTTCGTTTCCGTAATGACTCAATTGCTAAACAATAATCTCAGCGTGAACATGGTTGGCGGACCGCCAAGAGACCTGGAGTTGATTATTTCCTCGCTTACATTTCTCAATTTTATGAAGTCGTTATCTTTACTACACAACCTGGTTACGTGCGTCGGCTTCTGTCTTCCTGACATTTCGACATTCTTACACCTCTTACGCCTTACATCAGACCATCGATCCCATACTCGATCAGTTGGACCGATATCATTTGTACCTTATGTACCGCCTATATCGCGAAGCTACGCGCTTCGTCGATGGCAAAATAGTTAAGGTACGCCTTCACCTTCCCTATAGCCATAATTTTGAACGTCCATTCCGCTTAGGATCTGTCGTATCTAAACCGCGACTTATCAAAAGTAATCATGCTTGACACTGATCTCGACCACGTTTCTACCCACCCTCAAAACGCGGTCGTGCTTCCAAAATGGAAAGGAGACCCTAAAGATAAAGGTCTCGTCGCAATGATTCCATTCCTTGAATGTATGTAAATCCTCCCTTCCACGTTAAATTTATTCTGACTGCGACCTTTATTTACCAGCCATCGCTATCTACAATCCGCCGGATGTTCGTCCGATTCTCAAAGCATACGAAGGCAAAGACGTTCCTCTCGAATATGCCAAGACGGAGGCCAAAGCCAAAGCCAAACATATAGCGGAATGGAATGCGAAACATAAGCCTTCAGTGACCGGCCCCTCTTTCCGTAACTTATTTGGCCTCGTCTCCGCAGTTCGTAACCTCCTCTTTTCTCTATGAAATTTTATTCAAATGTTATTTCTTCAGGCTACCACAAGTGAACCTCCACCAACATACCTTGAGCGAAAGCGGCAAGAGGCCCAAAAAGACTACCAACTAGATCGAGCTAACATTGAACGTCAAAAAGACGAGCTGGAGAGACTCTTGCAGGAAGATCAACAAGCTATGGCCGCTCAAATACCTGGGAACCTTTGGGAGGCAATGGATCGGTTTGCCGGCAAGACAGATGACCCAGCTGTGGTTGCGACTGCTGTTTCGGGATCTCAGAAGACGTAATGCTGGTACCCTTCGCAAGTTATATGTATGCAAGGCTAGATGATATCTCCATAGTTACCACGGCCCAAATAATGATTTTATCCCTATCTAAACAGCATCCTAATTATCTGAGGCAAACTGTTTTGCCAATAGGCATCGATCTGTCACTGTTTGTCAGTTACCGGCAAGCAGGCTATGCATATACTGGTATGTATAAAGTCGCAAATTAGTGCAAGTTATCTCCTTCCCACCATCTACCATGGCGTCTAGATCTGTCTACTGCGGTGCCAGCCGTAAACCTAGTCCTTGCCTTCGATGTTGGGACGACCTACAGTTGCATTTCGTATAGGTACATCTCCCTGCCATGCACTTAATATGCTAACTGATGCACTTGATAGCCCTCCAGACCTAGGCAAGTACTAGAAATCAAAGGAATCACCAGGTGATAGCTTTTACGTTGGGAAGATTGTGATCAAGGCGGAGAAGTTTAACCGGACCTACATAAGCGCTAATACGTACATCACAGGCGCCAAATGGATCCCCAAGTATAAGAAAGGGTATATATACGAGCTTAAAAGGTTGAAAATAGAACAAAGAATCACCCAGGTCCAGGCCTCATCAACTTGAATAACATTATTAATTAATCCGAGTAAACCATAAATCCAGAAGTCGTTCTCGAAAATACGCCATCAAAATGCACATCGCTGATGAACGGTAAAAAAAGCTATCTATCAATATAAATGCATATGTGTATGGTATGTGTATGTGTATATGTATGCGTGCTGTACGTGCCATGGTATGAAAAGGAAAAAGGACAATTTTCTGTCATGATCATGATCAAGAAGAAATCGAATGAGAGGCGAAACTTCCTTGAATGCGAAAGCGAAAAAGCGAAAAATGCGTAGACAGAGGAAGGATCCGAAGAAAGAAGAATAAGGATCGATCCCGATTAAACTTACTCTCCAGAATGTCCCAACTGCAAAAATATCAATCTCTTTCCCTCGTCTCTTCCCCCCCCTCCTCCCTCCGCTGTTCCCACTCCTCCTCACCACCAGGCAGCATGCCAGGATTGACACCCCTCTTATCCTCCACCAGAACCCCAACCCCATCAAGCGACGAATAGCCTTGAGGTCTACAAAGTACGGCTAACAGATTCCTTCTCCAATTGCCATGCGAAAATGGGTTCGGCGGTGGTGGGCCTGGGACGAGTGTTTTGTGTGCTTGATTGCGGATCTAAGAAGGAAGGAGAAAGGAAGGCGTAAATATAGACATAAGTTGATAGGGGTAATGGAAAAAGGGAAGGACGGATTGATAAAAAGGAAGAGAATTGAGAAGGGCAGTCATTTGGCAGATAATGACAGCCGCATATCGGAAAGAGAAAAATTCGGTCGATCCCATGATATAATGGTCAGGTTCCTGCTTTCAGTATAGAAGAGCGACAAAGCGAAAGGGAAGAAAAACATGAAGAATAACGATAAAATCAAAAAAAGAACTCACTTGCTCAATGGTGGTTATATTGAGGAGTAACAGCTGTTATGTTACGAAGTCAGCGCACATTCTCGCTTCAAATGGATAAATTGTAACATAAAAACGATGTCATGATGACTGATCCTTCTTTCTCTGGTTTCGAAATGAAAGACCGAAAGAGGGAATGAAGGACGGAACAGACGAATTAATACACTGTCGTGCCATGTCTCGAATCTCGTTCCCATCGCCAAAAACCAAAATTAAAATTAAAAAGGGACATACCCGCATGTGATACGTTAAAAGTGCAGCAACAGGCCAAATCACCGCAATAGAAAGACAAAATACCACGGCGCTTCCTACGCCTTTACTCAACGCACGCCGGAAGCCTATCTTTTCTCGTCTTGTCATAAGGAAGAGATGCAGAGCCGAGGTAACGATCATGAGAATTAATGTTGTGGTCTAGATTCATTGTTAGGGAAAGGAGGGGGAAGAGTAAAAGTTAGTTTATTGCCCGTCCGATTAAATTCCATGTGGGGGAGCGAAGTTGGAAGGTAAAGGGTAGGATAAATAAAATAAAGCTCACTGCCGCTACAAGGAGTGCAAAAAAGGTGGTGTAATTTCGGCGTCCAACGCAATTGTTCACCCATTGACAATGATGATCACAACCATCCACACAGTTGTCGCACTATAGAAAAGGGAAAGTGTCCGAAAAAAGTCATCAATCACGAACAAGTCTGCACCATTGAAGAACCATGACTACGGACCATTTTGCAGTGGCTTGACCGAGGTGGACGATAGGTCTTGCATGTGGGACAATATTTCACACGAACGCTGGTAATCAAAAAGTTGATTAATTAGCCGATGAGATATATGTACATTGTGCCATGTTACTTACACATCCGTTCGCACCTTGAGGTCGCGAGGCATGGGTACACGGACACCTCCATCTGATGGAGAGGTGGGTGGGTAAGGTGGGTCTGGGTCCAGATTGCGGGGTAGAATCCCCGGATCAATTGTAGCCTTGATGAATCAATACATAGTTAATTGAATAAACCACAAAATAGAGCGCGTGAGACATACCGTCGCCAACATGGTTGAAATGGTTAATAAGGAAAGATATGCGCCTATGACAGCAACAGCGGGACTCTCGTTCTTCCACCACCAAATGGCCGTTGTTCCAAACCATACACCGGCGATGATCAACACCAAGCTAAAAGAAGCCATGAATGCCCATGGTGAATCGCCTCCCGTCAATAACCTCCCACCCAGAAAGAAGCGGTTTCGAGAAGGGTGTACTTCATATCGACGAACTTGTTTACCAGTTTTGGAATTGATTACAGGGACAGCGGAGAGTGGGGGGTACCGAATTGGAGGCGTAGGGTTGAAAGAGGGTTCTGGAGAGGGTGAAGCTGCAGAATTATGGGAAGCGCGGATGGAGATGGATTGGCCGCCGGTGAAATTGTGATGATGTTGAATTGGAGAATGATTATAGTGCTTAGAAGAAGGTAGAGTACATGGGTATCCGTGCGCATCGCCACTTCCTTCATGTTGATCATCACTTAGTTTGGATTCAAAAGTGGGACGACCTTCTGGAGAGGGTCCAGGAGGGGTACGCGTACTTGTTGATCTTCGGATGGAATCCAAGCTCAGGCCGTGACCGATGCTCAAGACTTTGTCGAGACTAGTCCTGATAGCGCTTTTTGCTGGATTTGAGGTAGAGCTGCTGCGTTGACGCAAGAGGGAAGGTTTGGAGTTGGCAGGACCGCCAGAACGAATGTCATTAGCCGAGACGGGTAGAAGAGGTTCGCGACTTTGTTTGATGCGCTTGAGAGACATAAGCTGGTGCTGGTCTTCTATTTCTGAACCATCATCGATATTCTGGTGGTGGTCGTCTGAGATGGGTGATACGGGATCATGTTGGGGAGCGTTTGAAGAAGACGCTGTGCTAGGTCGAGAATAATGAGGATGGTATTCAGGTTTTGAAGGTCTGAAGAAAGATGCTGGTGGTTGTATACCGCCTGCATGGGTTGCGCTAATAGGTTGTATACCAGAGAAATGGAAGGAGCGTGGTGAGGACATGGAAGAAAAAGGAAGATGATTACATCAGCATCTCTTTTCTTAGCTTTCTACCGTCATGAGGCTACCTCTGGTCCTTCTTTTATTACAGTCGCTCCTTATTTCTGCTGCCACTTATCGTTGGCCATCTCCTCAATATGACGCCCTTGAACGTCTTCTTTATGAAGGTCGTCGATCAGACGGTTCAAGTCTCGCTTCAATTGTCCATCCATGTCGGAAAAGGACGGGCACTTTGGCTTCAATAGCTGCGGAGTGGCTTCGTTTCGTAGGTGTCCTTCATTATTCTTTGCTCCTTTGTTCTTGATATAAACAGGCCTTTCATGATATGGCAACCTATAATATCGATACTGGTTCTGGTGGTCTCGATGGTTCCCTCGTTTATGAGCTCAATCGTGCCGAGGTGTGATTTCGCCTTTCCTTTCTACTCTGCTCTCCTAACCTTTCTTCCTCTCTAGAACTTTGGTCTAGGCTTTACCCAAACCGTAAGCGATCTCCAAACCTATCCCAACCAACTAATCTCTCGTACGCCCCTTCCACCTTCTCTCGTTTTCACACTTCTCAGGCTTTTATCCTGCGCAGGAGCCGATGTCATTAGCATTGCCGCCATACTCGCAGTGTCCTCATGCGGAGGTCCAATTATTCCTTTTAGAGCTGGTCGCATTGATACCTACGTCGCGGGAGGCACCGGCACACCGGAGCCTCAACAGGACATCTCTACTCTCACTGAGAGCTTTCGTAGACAAGGCTTCAACCAAAGCGAAATGATCAAGCTCGTCTCATGTGGTCATACCATGGGAGGTGTTCGTAGTTCCGATTTCCCACAACTGGTTCCTCCGAACCCGAGTAGTTCCCTCCCAGTTATTGATGATTTTGACGAAACGATGCAGTTTGATAATCTTGTGTTGGTCTTCTTTTTTTCTAGAACAGTCTTTTGACGCAGTCCTCACTCCCCCTACCCCCCTATTTTTTTACCGGTGAAACGCAGGGTTACCGACTACCTCCGGGGCAAGACTCAAAACGTTCTGGTTACTGGTTCGAACCAGACCCTGCTTTCGGATTTACGTGTCTTTGAGAGTGATGGGAACCTCACCATGCGCAGGTGAGAACTGATTCAATGGACACATCTTGGAACACGCCATCTAAAACTGTTTAGCCTGGCTGATAACAATGTCTTCCAATCGGAATGCAAGAATATATTGGCGCGCATGCTTAATACCGTGCCAAATAATGTCAATTTGACCGATGAGATCACGCTATTGCCTGCGAAGGTCAATGACGGCCAGTTATACTTTGAGCAGTCTCAATTGGTATTCAAGACTTCTTTACGTGTCCGTTCTTTTTCCTTTATATCCATGCAATCCAAGTTGACATTCACCAGCTCATCCAACCTATCAATACAACTGCCAGTGCCAACCGCATAGTCACCATGTTCTGGTGTGACAGATACGGTACCAACCAGAACTGCCAAGGCAAAACCAACACCGCACTCCCAGTCAACACAGTCAACGAGGACCCCAACCTCTCTCCCGTGACGCTCAATCTCGGCTACTTCTTCATCGACTACTTTTTTGTTATTCCTATCAACTCCACCTCATCCATCAATCAGTTTTGGTTTAGTGTTGATGATAAGAATGGGACGGCGCCGACGGTCTATAATAATGGCGGCGATTTTTATATTGTTGATCAGGATCAAGTTTTTTTGGCTCCGATGATGAGTCATGTGGATGTTGTTGCGAATGGTACTAATGCTGGGCCGTATGGCAGTAGTAGTGTTGGGTTTACGAGGGTATATACACTCGTTGCTGCTGTGGGCATTTTTTCCTTTTCTCTTCGGACAATGCTAATATCTTTGATGCCTTTAGGTCCGCGACGGTACCAACCCTTCCAACGTCTACGGCAACGCTACGGATATAGCCATCACCAACTTCCCCTATGCCATGAACTCTCCTATCACATTCTCACTCAACTCAACTGCCTACCCATCTCTCCAAGGATACTCTTTCTACACCGGTACTATCCAGGATATCGGGTTGCAGATGACGTTGGATCTGCATGCGGATGGATCTGGTCAAACAGTTACCCAGCCATTTGTGCAGACGTTATTGTTGGATAATACACCGTTTGTGGCTCCGGGTACCGTGGGGAGTGTTGCTAGTACGAGTGTGGGACAGACAACGACCACGGGATCATCCTCTGCCTCCTCTGATATGCGAGGTTGGAGGATGTCGCCCTTGATGTGGGTGGTCTCTGGGATGACTGTGTTGAGCATGGTTTTATGATGATTGAGATGGACGACCAAAAAATATATTTTTGTTCCATTATCCTGTACTTTCGCTAATTGCATCCAGAGATGCTGCAACGAGCATTTATGGACACTGGCTAGGATATTTTAAAAGTAGCTAGTTAACGTTGCATTCATTCATTCAGGAACGGACCTTTCTATATACACCTTATACTTATTATACCTACATATGGCTTCGGACCACCTACATTTGGCTTGGACCACAACTTTGAATACTTTTATTTCCTTTCTCATGTGTGTCATTAAAGGTCGTAAGAAGAAAAGAAAAAAACAGAAGAGACAATAGAGTACTTCCTGATGTCATAAATAAATCCCAACGTGTCCATATAAGTAGTGAGGTGAATGTTATATCCTAGGAAAGAGAATAAGATAGTCGCAAAGGCAGACCCAATTTATTGGGAACGCCAAGCTTTCATGTCCTTGTACGCGGTGACTGTTTGCTCGAATGTAAATCTTGCACATCGAAAAAGATGCTAACCCCAAACGCAACACATAACAAACAAGCAGCGGCCGAAGACACGTTATATGCGTTACACCTGGTTAAAAAAAAAAACAACTTTTGTGAGATTTTCATCCAAGGGAGAAAAAATTAGGAAGATAACTTTACCATCCTCCAAAACCTCCACTTGGACACCTTTTCCCAGTTAGCACAAAAATGAAAGTAGCTCCCCATATTAGGAGACCTGCTACATCCACCATTGTCATCTTCTTTAACCAAGCACGAGCAGCAAGCCATTGTTCTTCCATAGCTAGACCTTCGAATAGCCCACGTCTCTTCCTCTGATTCCGCTTCTTCTTCTTCTTCGACGATACCTTGCCCCCTTCATCCAAACCATCGTCATCTTCTGAATCCTCACTTTCAGAAATATCAGGATTTTTGAAAGCTGTAGGATCAACGATGAGATTGATTTGCAAATCTCCTTCTCTTCTGGAATTTGCTCCAGGCTTGCCTTTACCCGTCTTGGGCTTTTTGGGTTTCTTTCCACCTGGACCATTAAGAGGCAACACCATCATCCCTGAAGCGCCTAGAGGGTGCTTTGAAGATGATGGTTTCTTGCGGATGCAGCATGGATGAATGACAAAGAGGTAGAGAAGGATGAGAACGGTGATGACGGAAATAATGTATAGGACATATGCGGGTGGTTTATTGGCAGGTGGTGGCGTATCTTTGGGATCCGAAGCTTTGATTGCCTGAGAAGAGAGAATGTTAGAGAGGAGAGGAGAAGAAGAGAGGAAACTGACCACAGCTGCATAAATAGAAGGTACGGCAGCAGTCAAAGCCAACAGAATCTGAAAAGCCCTTATAAATATGCGTTTGTTAGGACCAACAGTCACCAGTCGTCCTTGGTCGTCGACGGTACCCACGACGGGCTTGCCATTTTGATCGACTAGTGGATCATCCTCCTTCGTTCCCTTTTCCCCAAACTCTTTCTCTAGCATACGAATCCTCTCCTCCTTGAGCGCAGGCTCAAGTGGAGGTTCGTATTGAGGGGATTCGTTACTCCATGGTAGTATATCCCGGGTAGAATTATTATGGGCTGGAGAATAAAGAGGAGGAGAACGAGTATCTGGATCATGAATGTATCCTGGATCAAATACTGATTTCTTGTTCAGACACAAAGAGGAAGGTGGAATTGGTGTATAAATGTCTGCATCCGGATCGATGGTAGGGTTTGAGTGAATGTTATTGCTATACCAGCCCTGGGACCATTTTGGGAAATGAGAGATGTCGATTTCTTCTGACGGTGATTGCTCGACACGATGAGGAGATGGACGAGTTCGAGTTCGAGAGGAGGTAGCAAGAGAAGGGCTATTTTGTAGAGAAAAAGGTCGAGTGTGGGCAGTGAGGTATGTATTGCTGGAAGATTCAAGAGAAGGACTTTGTTGTGTGTAACGAGCAAGAGACCTGGCATAATCTGCAAGGTCAAGAGCCTCAATTGATGCATCAGAGGGCTCTCGTCGTCCCCATGGTCGACGATCAGAATACATCAAGAGCCTATATCCTAATTAGGATTCGTGTCCTTTATCAACAACTCATGGTCAGTCCAAAAACAACCCCTTTTATACAAAAAAGGCTCATCATATTATTCCCAGTATGCAGATATTGAAGCTCTCGTTCTGTCTGGAGAGTTGTTCAACAGGACATCCCGTTCATCATCGCCGTCACGGTCGGCTTCACCAGATCATGATCCCGGCTGGCACGACGATGATCTCGTGTCCGAGGAACAAAAATATCAAGAAAAGGATCTCGACTACGATTCAGATACGGCTAGACGCGATATTATAAAAGCCCAACAAAATGCTCAATCAGATTCTATTGGAATGGGTCCTGGAAGGACAGGTGTGAAAGGTGTTATTAGGGATCGAGATGAAGCGGTTGAGATGCGTAGGGAGAAGAAAGCGAGGGAGGTAGAGGAAGTAAGGAAAAAAATGGAGGCTAGCAGTCTAGGCGCTAAGACGTTCCTGCAAGTCGAACGCGAACGGGCTGCTAAAGGGGAAAAGGTAGATGCGTTGGTGATGAAAGAGCTGGAAAAGGAAGAAAGCAAGCGGGATGTCTTTGGACGGAAGAGAGAAGGTAAATTTGGGCATCTAAGGGAAGTGGGTATCAAAGGTTTCTTGGGAGCTGTAGAAAATGAAGATAAAACAGTTTGGGTAGTAGTACACCTTTACGACCCAGTCAGCCATTATCACTCTATCTCGCATTCTCGCCTGACTGACCCCCTCTCTAGTCATTAGAACGCTGCTACACTGTTGACGAAACATTGGCACGTCTCGCACGATCCTTTCCAGACACAAAGTTCCTTAGAGCAAAAGCTTCTGCCCTAGGCTTCGCCACAACAAAATCATGCGGTAGTAATTCACGCAAATTTGGAACACCTCTAAAACCACTAAAAGAAGAAGATGACGATGACGATTTAGATGAGAAAGACAAATATGAAGATGGAGACGCAGACGGAGACGAATTCGACTCAGATGATGTTGACCTTGACATGCTTCCCACCATGCTCGTTTATCTCAATGGAGAACTAGTGCACAACTGGGTCCGCGTCGATTGGGAAGCAGGTCAAGCAGGTATCGAAGAATTACTCGACAAGTTAGGCTCTTCCTTGGTTTTTAATTTTTACCTTGATACTTATCACACCTTTTTTAGACACCATATCCTACCACACGTCTCCTCTTCTTCTTCTCATCAGGATAACCTTGGATTACCCAGTGACGATGATGACTTTGATTTGATGTGGAGTGATGAAGAAGATGTTTTACACATCTACCCATGAACAATATTTTTTGTACACATAGATTTGTTATATGTAAAAGTAGTTGCTGTCCGTATGATACCGTTATACAATTTGTTGGCCTGTTATAAATGTATCTGATTAGTTGTGGGCTCAGTGTTTTCTACTAGGAAATTGCCATTCCTCTGATATATAATTATCAGAATTGTACCTCCGTTATTTATCTACTGGGAAACGAATCATCGGACACAAGTATACATTTCACAGCTGGAAGAGACTTATTGTTGCAATGGCAAGCAACCAAGATTTTTCAACAAAGAACACTCAGTGATGACTGAAGAGAAAATAGTTTGTTAGTATGACACTGCGATCGCTCTTCATTGCCTAAAAGTGAGGTCAGGGCATCAATGATGATACATATTGGCTCTTGATAGAAGGGAGACGGGGTCAAATATCGTCGTTTATTGGTACGATTAAGCAATGATCATGCGGACACCGGCGCATCGGAAGAAGAACGGCCCGCGACACGAATATCATAACCATAACCACCACGCGGTGCGCCAGGAACATTTCCAGGACCATCGTAGTGCAGTGTGGAGATATCGTAGTTGCCTGACAAAAAGAAAACTGTGAGATACGCCAGTTGTTTTTAAAAATAGAACGTTACCAATAAATTTCCAGCCATCTTCCTTGACATGATACAAGTTGCAAGTGTTTCCTGAGAACGCATCACGATGACCAGCAGCATAGATACTACGTCTACCTAATTCTTGGGCTTCTTCGTCTGTCAAATTCCAGTGGTAACCTTGATCAAGCACACCGTAGGCAAAGGTACTTCCTGAACCAACGGAGAAAAGGTCGCCTTTGAGGCGTGTACCATCTGAGTCAACGTAGAACACTGATGGACCCGTCTTGTCCCACCCACAGATCATCGTACCCTGGACCACTATGTTAAAAGGGGGGCAAAAAACCCCGAAAAAAGTCGTCACGTACCATGCTCAACCCCATCCCTTTGTAGCTATATACAAGGTTACTCAAGTATTTGCTGGCCGCAGATACTGATATACGTTCGCGATTTCGGAGTTCATGCAAACGGCAATGGATTCCAAGGTATGTCTCCCAATATTGACAGTCGGCTTAGAGAATAAATGTCGTCTATAACATAAAAAAATTCCAATGGCAGTAAGCAACTTACCAGCACCACCAGCCATCGTTCCCAGAAGGTAGGGATTGATTTCGATAACCTTCTTCACGGTTCCCGATGCTGAAATACTTTCTCAGATTCAAGTTGAAGGGCCTAAACACAATTCGTATTTTTTTACCAATATAGCTCCCTGCCGTCGCTCTGGAATCGACGGCGACAATTACACCACCTTGGAATCTGAAAGCAAGAGTTGTAGTACCGTGCTGAATTTTGATCCTGCAACTGGGATCGGCGTGGTCATCTGTATGTAATCTCAGGAAAGCTGTGGGCTGAAATTTTGAAATAGTCGTTGAGTTCGAGTAATTGAAAGGATAAGGTCTCCAAGGCTTACATCTGGCACATCAGGAACAGCAAATGTAGGTGGGCCATTGGCGAGGTTCCCGAAACCTGCTTGCGAACCCCATGCAGCGTCTGAAAATTCTTCGTCTTCATCTGCAAGACGCTGGGCTCTGCGTAGCTGACTGGTCGGATTTGTTGTTGAAAACCGTTCTACAAAACTGTTCATGATGAAGGGATTATGAAGTGATCTCAAGCTGACGCGGCTCGCGTTGTTGCGCGTTCAGTTAGGGTTTATTTGGCAAAAGGTCATATAGACAACAATGGGATCTGGCGGACCGTAACTGGATTTTCTTGTATCATGCAGAATGCCCCGAAGTTTTGCGGGCGACTATTCAAGTCCTTAAATCAGACCCCCAGTATTCTGGGGTTTTCAAGTGAATGTATTATAAGTTCGAGGGACGCGTGTGACGAAAATTGGAATATTTTGAAATGCGCCACCTTCTTTTTGCTTTCTAACCATTATGTCCTAAGAGTCTCTATCTAAATTGATTTCCACTTCTCATTTTTATATTTCATCGCAGTGCAGCACTAATAGCTTCCGGTCCAGTTACCCGCAGCGTTTTCAACCGACTACGCAAAGCCGCTCGAGGCATTATTTCTTCCTTGAACCAGGACTACTATTCGCAATACACGAGGGCGGAGGCGACTGGGTATCCACACTCATAACGGCTGAAGCGCTTAAGTCTGGGTGTCACGAATGGATTGAAACATGGGTTATTGGACCGTCGATACTCATCAGATCCATATTGGTCTCCATATCTCCCATGACGCTTCTGCCGGAGGATTCCATATCTACATCGATATCATAGACGGTAGAGTGCCCTGTTCTCCTTTGTCGACTTCTCGCGGATCTGAATTCACCACTGTGGAATTGACCTGGAGCCGCCTTCTGCTTTGCCTGATGTTTATCCACAACCCTGCTTACCGCCAACCATCGCTTGCCATCCCAACTTACCAAGGACACGAGTACGTTTCGGAGATGGCAACTTACGGCTAGCAGAGAGCGATTGCGGAACTGCGATATCCAGGAGATTATGCGACAAAGACAGCGTTCCTTGTATGACAATGAGATGACTGTGTTGCCACTGGTGGTGAGAGCATGTACGGCATCATTGTGAATGGACGAAATTTGAGTAAGTGTCGTTCCTTGTTACACCGCGTTGGGTTCACGACCTAAATATGATAATCAGAAAGGGTGGCGTAGTCGAAACAAAAATTGAAGAATGGGGAGGCGTCAATCAATGCACAGAGAATTTGAAGGGAGGTGGGGAGATATTAAATTTAATGAGAACAGATGGGTTGGAATAGGTGTGTATTTTATATACTACCGCGCATCATACCCACTCAGAGAGTCCCTTTCTGTTCTCGAGTAGCTGAGAGTAACAGCAGACAAAGCGGAAGCAGAATCCACTTGGTGGAGAGAAGAATTCCAACCCACCTGAATTTAATGATAATACATTGAAGTTATCGCCTTGGGTCTGCGTCACTGGAATACCTGGCATATATATATCATCAACTTTTTTTAGGTGACGTGAGATTGTGCCTTTTGACCTTCGGCCAACCATACCCTCCTGGCAATTCATGACATTTCATCGGAATGGACATTCCGTAAATCACCTGACATCAGATAATTATCACTTCTGTCATGAAATACCAATAACCACGTTCCGCAGACGCTCGTCATAAACACAGTATAAACGCCCGAGCTCTCGTCTAATCGTCTTCATTGGATCACAGCAATTCCCTCATTATCTTCACCCTCTTGTGCCATGGCAAATGCATCCAAATACGTTTTCGTCGAGACAAAGTCCAGCTGGTCCATTGGGTTATCCCACTCCTCCCTTGCCTTCTCATCAGACGGAACGACTATAGCTGGAACAAGGGCCGTGAAGAGCCCAAACTACAGTAAGGGCAGAGTCGACTTCTGGGACACAGCCACTGGCACCATTACCTCGTCATTTATCGACTGGTCATTTGTTGCCTTTTCACCAACTGACCCGGACATGGCCGCCATCGTTGGATCGAATCGCATCCAAATGGTGAAACGGAATTCACCCGGAGGAAAGAAGTGGCGCCCACAGGGAATAAGTGTTAAAATTTCTAACGCCGTGATGTGTACTTTCAGATCTGACGGCAAGATGATTACCGTTCCAGGCCCTAGTGGACGTCTTTATGAATACAACCTGGTTACCACTGTGCAGAATTACACTGATACCTCTGCTTTCGAGGCAACAAGTGTCGCCTACTGTCCGATTGAACGCAACTTACTCATTGTTGGTCGCGACCATGGAAAACTTACAATCGAATCATACACTGGTAAGGGCAGCTCTGAGGTGCATTGTCAACTCACCTCAGTCGGGCTCGTAAAGATTTCTGCTTGCGCATGGTCGCAGGACGGAAAATGGATTGCGACGGGCGACGATGTTGGTGGTGTCCGTCTTTGGGATGCAAGTGTCACGACTAGCGTCTTACTCGAGAGGCTACTGCCTCATGATCAATCCAGCCCCATCATTTCCCTTATCTTTGTACCGGACAGCACTGCACTCATGATTGTTTGTGGTGACTATCTTAATGTGTGGGATATTGCTCGAGGTGTATATGTCACCAACATTGGGTTGCCGGTTATGGCGAAGAACGTAGTGTTGGATGGTCCTCGGAATCGTGTTGCCGTGGCCGTTGACGACAAGATCTCTTTATATGAGCTCAAGCTACCCCAGCAGACGCTATCGGTCCAAACGCTATCGGCCCAAACGCTATCGGCCCAAACGCAACCGGGCCAAACGCAACCGGGCCAGCAGGAGCCACCCCACCACAATCGCCAGACGAAAGGAAAACCTTCGATCCCGTCCGAACTTGATATCACCAATAACGTCGTGAAATCCAAACCAGACCCTTCCGTTAGCATCTACTTCGATATCCACCGTGGTGTATGGAATCTCGACACACCACGCGTTTTCCAGCACATCGTCACGATCAAGGCAGTACGTTCCGGCTTTAATCCACGCAGCAAGGCACAAGAAAGGCAGGATTTTGAAGATGTAAGTAAATTCCAACTTTTATGCCCTTAATATATTTATTCACGGTATTTTTTTACCAAGCTACTCACCAAGTGTCTAACTAGGTGGTGGAACTTGTCACACGATAACCTCGTTCCGTTATTGGGGATTAGTATGGACTTTGGCAGATTTCCTGCAGTAGTCACATCGTGGATGCCAAACGGTACGTATGAACTTGCAGTCTATCATTCCGAAACGTGCTCATCTGCAATAGGTCTTCTAAGTGAATACATCACATCGGATGTAAAGTACGACAAGATGCAACTGGTCATTGGCGTAGCCAGAGGTGTTGCGTACCTTCACTGTGAGTCATGTCTTTTTCTTCTACTACTGGGCACTTATATGCCCCTCCTCAGCAAAAGGCATTATTCATTCGGATATACGAGCAGTATGTTCATTCAAGCTTCTCAATTTTAGGGACGAAATTTGAAATCAAAGCTAGTCAAGTGTTTTGGTTGATGACCTCGGAAACGCACGTCTAGCTGATCCTGGCCTACTTTCCGTTCTCACCAATAGCCCTTTGATGTTGAGCGGGACAATGAATGTACCATACTACCGCTGGATGGCACCAGAGTTGTTAGGAGATTCATCCCCGAAAACTACTTTCGCGACAGATGTGTATTCTGTTGTGATGACTTCCTTGGTATTTATTCCCAAATTCAACTTGGGAAGTCCTTTTAGATTGTTAATAGTAGGAAATAGGAAATCTTCACTGCGTCCCATCCGTTTGAAGGTGTTAACGACGCTCTAGTTCCTGGCCAGGTTCTTCAGAAGCGCCGCCCCGATAGGCCCCAAGACGTTGGGAATGTGCTCTGGTCTTTGTGGAAAGATGGATGGAACCAGAACCCCGCAAAACGTCCGGACATGGCAAGCTACGTGGGGCGCTTGGATCAATTGGTGTAAACGGTGTTTCATTACGTTCCCAAAACTCTGAGTCGTTCTTGCGAAATTGCTGTGTTCCAAAGTCTGCGTTTCCTTTCATCATAGCTAATTACTTACAGGAGTGGTTTACTTCCCACCATGCTTCCGTATTATCTTTATCTCCAGGAAAGCAGTTAACGACATCCAAAAAGAACTTGAAAGGATATAACACGACGCCATCAGCATGGAATTTGTTCAGCGCCGGAAATTTCGAAATTCGGACATGGTAATATGTAACACACTAATTTTCATTTTGCAAGTATTTATGCCATACGATACCTTCCTTCAAACTAAATTTAAATTTTCTTTAAACTTAAAACTATTGTATATGTAGAGCAAACGAGCGCTCTCTAACGGCGGTGGCTGCACAACCGACCGTTTCCTAAGCCCATACCGTAAAATATTTTTAAAGCTTAGAATATATTCATTTATATGTATCTCTACTGATGTGGGAAGTTTGGGACACTCAATATAGCGGGGTAGGAATCAAAGATGATAGAGCTTTCGGCCCTCGGGTAGATAAAGCAGATAACAGCCCAGCGGTATCTTATAGCTAGTCATCTAGTTCTGGTATAAATGGCCGTAGGTATTTCTCGATATAGTCAGCTGGTATTCCTTCCTTCAAAGCATCTATAATCCCCATATTCATCCGATAGATATATTCTTTCACAGGCTCGCTCTCCGTTTTCCTCTCCATATCAACGTAGATGAGGGATTTCACTGAGCGCCTATTGCTTACATCGCCCTTGGCAACCAAGTCGACAGGGAAATATAATTTCTCATAGGTCGAACCTTCATAATTGTCGAGGGAACTCTCGTCTTTGGCCGTAAGTTGGAATACGAGGCCATAAACGATATCCCCTGGGGAGGAAATTATATTCGCATATCCGCGATCATTGATAATCCATCGCCTGTCCATGCGTTCTAGGTTTTTTGGCTCTCTGGTTTTATAAGTACAAACTCACCAGTCCGACAAAGATGCAAAGCCGATATATTTGCTTTCAGGACAACGGCGTTTCATCTGGTTGAGCCAGAGGTTACTTCCATACCCAAGGTAGACAGTTTTGTCGGCCATGGAAGTGATAATGGTTATCAGGAAAAGATATGGACATGATCAATGAATCATGAGAGTTTAATACAACTGCTTCCGTTTCTCAAATAATGCATTATTACATAATACAATCTTCAACATGTGCAACTTTTTTTTTAACTCTAATCAATTACTCGACCAAGGATCTACCGTGAGGTCACCTGAATTTCCGTATTCAAAAAAACATAATGGCAGACGCAACCAACGGAAGGGCATGGCCTCGTGCAGACGCTAATCTGACCAACTCTGTGAGTTTTTCAAATTGAACAGCGCAAATCTCAACGAACCCTTATTCATTGCTATTCAAACAGATTTTAGAGCTTGTACAACAAGCTAGTCAGTACAAGCAACTGAAAAAAGGCGCCAACGAAGGTATTTACACTATATTTTCGACGACATGATCAGCAATTGAACTCGCGATTACAGCCACCAAGACACTCAACCGTGGTATCGCAGAATTTATAATTTTGACAGCAGATACTGAGCCTCTTGAGATCTTGCTCCATCTACCCCTTCTCTGCGAGGAAAAGGTAAATAAATTTGAGTAATTATTTTTTTCCGTCGTGCTCAATCAGCTCTTAGAACGTACCTTATATCTTCTTGGATTCCAAGGCGGCCCTCGGCCGTGCCTGCAACGTATCCAGGCCTGTTATTTCAGCCAGTGTTACGACTGGTGAATCAAAGGAGCTCTCAAGTCAGATTACCACTATCAAAAACGCTATAGAAAAGTTAATGTACTAGGCTTATGGTTGTGTCTCTCGAGTCTTATTGAAAACTATGTGACGTTCTTGCGCATCTGAGAGCAATCTTTGAACATTGAGTGAGGATGCTGACTCAGCTATAACGAAGGCAGGGACAAAACAGACCAGCCTCGAGCTTCTTTCTCTTTCTTGCTACATACCACTCTACCACATATCATTACTATGTCAGGTATCTGTCGAACACGCCTCGCTGAGGAACGCAAACAATGGCGCAAGGACCACCCCTTTGTGAGTACCACCTCTCTTCGGCAATGGTCCATGCTCTACGATGAGCAACTTTGGCATCGAGGCTTTTTTGAACCGACGCAAGGCTTTGATCTTCCTATTACTTTACTCCCAATCCCATCTCTCTACACTCTGTATTGACAAATGACCACTCTTAGGGCTTCTATGCTAAACCTGCGAAAGCGGCAGACGGTTCTATGAATCTAATGGAATGGGAGGTTGGGATTCCTGGAAAAGCCAAGGTAAGTGAACCATTTCTCGCTTTTACTTGACGCGTTCATGACGCGTCAGAAACCAATGCAACGATGAGTCTCATCCTAGTTCAATCGCTAAATACTTTCTTTTACAGACGGCTTGGGATGGGGGTTTATTCAAATTGATCATGAATTTCCCTGAAGGCAGGTTGCTGGTGCCTTTTCTATCTTGTCTCCATCTTAATCAAAGTATTGCCTACAGATTATCCATCTAAGCCACCCAAGTGTGAGTTCCTTTCAGGCTTCAAGCTCGTCATTTGTATGAACCTTTTTGGCAGGCAAATTCAGTCCTCCACTTTTTCATCCTAACGTATATCCGTCTGGTACCGTCTGTCTGTCTATCCTCGATGAGGAGAAGTCATGGAAGCCGGCGATCACGATTAAACAGGCAAGCCATGTTCAATGGATCTTGTTCAGAATACATTGTTAACACAATTGTAGATTCTTTTGGGAATCCAAGATCTACTTGATAACCCCAACGTCAACGATCCAGCCCAAAGTGATGCTTATACCATGTTCAAGTAAGTGCTTGTTAAAGGAAACTTGTACAAAAGCTGATGATGTAGCGCAGGAACGACAAGACGGCGTATGAGTAAGTGCAAAATACGTTGGCAGTGTTGTTATAGATGGCTAACAGAATGTCTAGGAGGAGAATCAAGCAGCAGGCGAGAGATAACATACCAAAGTAATGAAAGAAATATGTATTATGTAGTCATTTTGTACCTATAAAAAGTGTTTGTCACGACAACCACAACCATCGACATGTTTGAAGCTCCCTCTGTGCTCAACATACATACGCCAACGTCTTCATTTGCAATTATACATTCCTGTTGGTTGCTAAACATCTCCACGCAGTTCAGACTGTTGACGATCTTATCCTAGTGTCTCGGGAATCTTTACTGGACTTGTACAACAAGCTTAGTCGGAAAGCGAACACTGATTACTATGGTCAGCGAGTAGGCCCTGGATGGCTGAAATATGAATACAATGATGCTATATGGACTTTGGACGATGGTCAGCCATCTTGCTTGCCAAGGCGTTTTATCCAAAGGCGTCTCATTGCTCTCTTCTAATTAGATTCAGACTATGTCATTTTGGTATGGCGAACACAACAACACGACCAAGAGGACCATACCACTCATGCCGGCGCCCCTGTAGCTTCCACCTCACGTTCTCTGCTCCCCAATTCTTCACCATCCATAAACCCATCACGGAGTTCAATGCCCAGTGTCCCCACCCTTCATCTTCATAATCCAAAGGAGCCTCTGCCTACCCCGCCTGCCTACCTCAATGCCTCATATTACAGGTTTCAGCCCTCTCAGGCACATGCACCCTCAATAAGGCGTTCTCCTGCACCTTCCAATGCTTCCACTCGGAGAAGCAAAAAAGGAAAGAATACCAACGATGATTCCGAAGACGACGGAATACCGAAATTTAAGAAAGAATTCGAGAGATTTCATTCCGAAAACGGGGTACGAACAGTTATGGGGAGTATTGGCCCTGTTCAAAATGGTTCGTTGGGATTTTAAATAATACTTGCATGAGCCGACGACCGTTGACATTGTAAACTTTTTCTATATACAGTTCGAATGCTCCTCAAATCAGGTTACCGACACGTCTACATTTCCCGCAAATTCGCCATCAAGCATGGGTTCATCCCTCTCGATGCAGCTCCAGGAAACTATGGTTATGGAGGACTTGTTAATATTGGTTTATGGCCAATTACACTTATGCCTTCATCTTCTCAGCCCAATCTCCCTATTGCAGACTATCGTCATCCAGATGCCTTTCCCCCTCCCTCTCCGACACCTTCGCATACCCCATATTCATCTCCTCGTATACCTGCTCCTTCTCCTTCTCCTCCCCTACCGATGATGTCGGGTCCACAAGGAAAGACGAAAAATAGCAGAAAGAAACGAGAAACTGAAGACGCGACACCCTTGCCAGGGAACCCCCCAGTTGTACCGAAGACGGTGGCTATTCAGGTCTACCTTTCTGAAGAGCCTCATTTTGACGTCGTCCTTGGACGATCCTTTTTTGAGAAAAGGCAGATCAGAACCACCGCAGTCGATCCTACGGATGTGGTCTGCCTTGATACAGGTGAAAAGATTGAATGTGAGCTCGTCATTTTGAAAGATGGGAGGGGTGAGATTGTGACCGTAACTTGAGAGCGATGGTTAGAGCATCGCTGAACGTTATTATCTTGTATTGGACACTGCATGGAGCTCGACATCATAAATCTTACTGTATTGAACCAATAGCTTGACCCATATTGATAGAAAACTTTTGCTGTTTATCTGTGTCCATGGCATTGTTCAGATAGCAGCTCATTTTGTCGTTACCAGCTTCATATCGACAAAAAAATTATATGGTAAACGTTGAAATAAAATAATGTATTGATGATTTGATGTAACACTGCAAAGTTCATAGGCAACTTGTAATGCGATATTTCCATCACCATATTATTTGAGTTTCATTCTTTCAGAACGTGTAGCCTAGAGGGGGAAATCAGTCATTGGTCACAGAAAGAAAGAGAGCTAAAAGCAGACCTTTCGGCGTTTCTTTAGCCTACAGAACAGAAATAAATCAATGACAAGGCCCATCATAGAAAAAGAGCAGGATGAAAAGGAACAGTATGTACGAAGGACCCGCAGAGGGAAAAAATGGTCTGAAACTCACTTATGCTTCTTCATCTTCTTTCGTCTCTTCCTCTTCGTGCTATCCATCATAACCTCCTGCCATTCCTTATCGAACTGTTGCTGAAGGTTTACTCGATCTGCCTCTTGAGCAACATCCAATCCCAAATGTTTCAACGTATTCTCCCATGATATCGTTGCTCCAGCCTTGTTCATCGTCAGGGCTCGGGTGAGCTGTCGGGCAGCCTCGGCGTCTGCGTCGACCGAAGGCTCTGAAGCAGGATCAAAACCGAATGGATTCTGCGGGACTGGTGATTGTATAGGCTCAAAAATGGAATGATTTGGAGGAATGGGTCGGAAAATAGATGTAGGTTGAGAGATGAGAAGCAAAGGTCTGTGAAGTGAGAAGAATTGATGAGTCTTGAAGTCCTTCGGGGTGATGATGAGGTGTGGCATAAGACTATTGGAGAGTTCAGCAAGGGCATTGGATAGTTCCGTAGTTTGAGGTGTGGCGGTCTTGGAGCTTTCATCTACCGACGCTGAACCAGACGCAGTCTGTGATGACTGAGCGTCCGTTATTGGATTCTGACTAGCCCCAGTATTTTGACTTGCTGAACCTGCTTGAACGCCATCTTTTTGAACTTCTGGTGAGTCCACATTGGTGTTATTCTTGAGTGCAACAGTTGTATTCTTTGGAGGTTTAGCGGAGTTGAAGTATCTTCCCCCGCCAGATTTCGAAGAAAAAAAGGAAGAATATGTTCTACGGGATGCTGGGAGATGCAGTAGACGAGTAAAGGCAGACATGGCGAGGGGCCTGCTGTACTCGCTCCTTCATACGATGGCAAATGACTACTGATGAAAGGTAAACACGAACACACACTACAAACAGTCCATACAAGCACAGCTATAAAACTATTTTATTGTTCTTGCCATTCAAAGGATCCCGCAATCGCAGTCTTCCCACCAAATGTGCAACGATTAGGCGCCAAAATAGTCATTTTCCGTTTTGGAATATCAATGTTTGTCCTAGCATAGAAGTGTCAGGTTTTGGACATGCTAGATATTAGATTTTCCCAATCACTTACACAATGAGGAACCCAACGACAGTCAAGTCTAGTATTTCTTCGTCGTATCTCTCATTCTCATCAGGGTTTGGTGGTGCGAGAAGCGCTAGAACACAGTTGAGCAAACCAGAGCCGGGTGATGCTGGATCGACAAGAGTAGGTTGCATTTCTGATACAACGCGTGTGGCACCGACAGGTAATACGTCAGACGGAGCCATAGTGTCTGATAATTTTCTCAGAGACAATATCCCAACTATGAAGAGTAACACCTACCTGAGCCAATGCGATAGATTTGAAGATCACCGAAATTGATGACAGTGGAGGACGGCGACAGGACAAAGTCACTCAGACTTTCGCCACCAAGTGTACCATTCGTAATTCCTGTTGGTGGTTGAATGACTTGACCATACATGTAATTGTGTAATTGATAGTTGTGAATTCGTTCTCGATAGCTATGATCCACCTCGACGACCTTGGAAATGCAAGTTCGAGTATTAAATCCCCAAAATCATTGTAAAAAATTTGACTTTACATACTCCACCAGATTTTGGGATTTTAACGACTATTAAATGCGAGCCATACAGTCGCTGCATTTCAACATTCAACTTCTCGTGGCCAACAACGAGGATAACATTGACTGTTTAGCAGTGACCTATCAGCCTTGATTATATTTGAAAAATGCTGAAACAGACTTCTGAAAGCATCGACGCAAGCCTTGATCAATTTCTGTCGGTGTTCACTAGTCGAAGGTCCTGAAGCAAACGATGAAGGTGTGTCCACTATAATGCCAGATGCTTGGCCTAATTTGGGGGACTTTTTGTCGATAAGAGTATTGAGCGGCCCATTGTATTAAGAGCACACCTTCTGGGTCAGTCTCAAAACGGTCATTCATATTTTCCCCAAGGTTGCGTATTAATCTATCCATCAGAAGTGGATTTCTCTTGATCTCCGGATGGCCATACCAATACACCAGAGGAAGAAGGGCATTGGATGCCAATGCCATAGGAGCTGTTGTTGCAGCGGATCCTAAAGGATTTGCAGGTGAACCGGTGGCTATTGGTCCATAGACTGGCGACACAGAAAGGGCTCCGGGTGAAGCCCAACCCCCCTTCCAACACAGTTGATGAGAAGCTATCTCTGGATAGAGATTACTAACGTACTTCACTCGAATCCACATTAACAAGAAAAGGTGACCAACTCTGACCCACACGGACTGCATAATTGGTCAGGATTTTGCAAACTGTCGTTTTACCTGAGTGTTCGGGTCCCACTACAAGGACTCTCGGAGGGTCCCAATTTGATTTCTCTCGGGGTGGAACAGAGATACCACGAGTGTGACTAAGCGCACAGACGCGCATTTGCTCCAAAGCCATGTGAAGGTTGGCATAGGTTCGCATAGGTGTTTCATCGGAAACGTATTCGGTCGACGGTTCACCTGTAACGTGCAACAGACAGAGATAAGACGCGTATCATCATCCCCGTGGAATTGAAGGATACTCATCTCAAGAACGCATCCTTGCCATGTATAAACTGCGGCCTTGCACTCAAAACCGAAAAGGTAAACTTTTCCTTCTGCTAATTCAAATCCGAAAATTTCGGCACGGCCTTGCGTGAGCTAAAGACATAACAAGAACAAGGTGATTTGAGTGGACGATGAAAACGGATACTGACAAACCTTTATAGCAAGTGATGCCCCAGGATCTAGTTCAAATCTATATTCCGTCTCTGGCTCTAAGGCCCATTCCTTAGACTCAGAGGCTTTCTTTTCAGACATCGAGCGAGTTTTGTGGGGTTCCTGAAAGAGGATCTGGAAGTTTGCAGACTAGTTCAGAACTCCAACGTTCAGTATTCAGAATATTGAATTCACGAGTTCAAACGTTCAAGATATGGGGCGCATTGGCAAAGTACTACATACCCGACGCAAATAACCTACAACACCGTTTTCTAAACGTTTACTTACGACATATTAGGGTTATTTTAAATTTAGAGTCAAGCGAATCGCATATGCGACATTCGCCGGCTGTCCTGCGATTAGATAGTGATAACGACTTGTTTCAGCCCCAATGGCCAAATGAAAATTGTTAGGTATAAATAACTACTGTAGTCGTGGTCAACAGTGTTTTTGCCAGTGGCTCCGCCAATTTTTTAATTTTTGCAGTCACCACTTAAATCACTCTTCAGAGGACTAAACGAGGTCAGTTCACTAGCTACGTCCTATTCCTGTGGTCCCACCTAGTAACCCCTCGTAACCCCGACACCTGCCTTCTAAACCGGTTAATCAACCTTCCAGAGAAAATTTTTCCAAACCAATACGTGACCACCTCTACCTAGAGGCGTTATACTCAGTACAAAGCTGCTGAAATTTAGATCTAGAATCATTCACTTTCTGAACTGCCAAAAAATGATTACAGGATTTAGGCATCTAAAAAAATTTGCTTTTTGCACTAACGGATCCTAACGGTATAAAATTAGGTCATTGGTCAGATAGAGTGGATGTAAATGGTGTGCACACAACAGAAAGGAATGGAAAGTAGTTTTACCATCGAACACAACATTTTATGAACCACAGGTATGGTTGCGGCCGCTGGTTACAAGTTCGCGGTTAGTTGAAATTTATGTAATAATTGTTGATGATTGGCCGTCGGCTGCCAACCAGACAATCGATTTCTCAGTTTACACCAATCTGCCGAGATGATTGTCAACAAAATCACCGTACCCTTTCAACGGATACAGCGTCCGGTGCTTATTGCGCGGCTACGTATGGTTTAACATGACACAATGGTCGCGGTGGTCGGAATGATCTTATTTGAGTTCTGATGATCTTTCCAGTTGGAAGTAGGGTAAACTTCAGGTCCTTTTCCCAGCCACGTCCAAATCACAAGCGAATCACGGAAGTTGCGTCCATTTGCATAAAAATGGTCGCATACAGCCCCTTCAAATTTTATTTCCTTCCAGTGCTTCCACTATGGGTAGTGAACTGTCCGACTCCGAGAAACGAGGCGTTCACCATGGACATACAGTGAATATACGTGAAGTGGATGTCGCTGCTGGACTAGACTCGGATAAACCCCTGGATCCCGACGTCGCAGCTCGTATTAGGTATTTCTGTTCAAGCTATCGTAGGCAATGGTAGATGAACGCTCCCCTTATAGGCGCAAAATCGACTGGCACCTCATGCCACTGATGTGCAGTACGCAAAACTCTCATTTATCCAGAACATTAACATATACCCAATCTTCATTGACAGTCATGTATCTGTAAGCCGGAAAATTTCATGTTCATTTCCCTTTTCACACAACGCCCGTCACTTTGGCAGAATGGCCTTCGCAGACAAGACGACGCTTGGACAATCCGCTGTTCTTGGAATCTTGTGAATTTTTTATTCCCCCAGATTGTCGTCCTTTCTCATCCTGATGTCGTTAACCTCAGACCAGACGCACATTTAAAGCAGAATCAGTTCAATTGGCTCGGGACTATATTTTATTTGAGTTATCTCGTGTTTGAAGTACGACTTGGTTTAACTTTCACTCCATTCTAAATCTCAGTCCTCCTTAGTACCCCCAAAATCTAGCTCTGCAAAGGTTCCCTGTTGGAAAATGGATGAGGTATGTAATTATAAATTTCTATTTTTTTTTATAGTCTATCTACAACGGTGGATCCTTAGTATTAATATCTTCATATGGGCAGTTGCCCTTCTGGCGCACGCTGCTTGCAAGTCTTTTGGAGCGCTATTTGCTGTCAGATTCATTTTGGGTGTTTGTGAAGGTACATCCAAGTTTGCCTATACGCGAATGATTTGCTCAATTCGACGTGAACATCTAGGTGCTATCACACCGGGTTTTATGATTGTAACTTCCATGTTTTACACTCGCGCTGAACAAACTAAGCGAGTCGGTTATTGGTGTATGTTCCTTTTTTCTTTCGCCTTTACATGTTGACTTATACTCGTTTAGTTTTCATGAATGGCTTTGCTATCATCTTCCTCGGATTGGTCAGCTTTGGGTTATTACACTCCAAGGTAAGTGATTTTGAACGGCTTTTGTTCGATGAAAGCTATGTACTTATTTATGATGTCCTTCAGTCCCACGTCAAGGCATGGCAATGGTAATAAATACTATCCAACCATTGTGAATGTGCCCCCATATTAAATCCTTTTCTATAGGTTGATGATCATCACCGGTCTTATCACCCTTGTGACATCAGTGTTGTTTTGGTACGTCATTTTTTTTTTGATCCTGCACTAACGGAATAGTGATCTTCGGATGTCAGGTTTTTCTTTCCGGACTCTCCTACAACAGCGTACTTTCTAACACCAGAAGAACGTGCGCTCGCTATTCAGCGAATCAAATCAAATCAATCTGGAATTGAGAACAAGCATTGGAAGCGGGATCAGTAAGTTTATATGGTATCAACTAGAATTTGTTCCTGATGATGACGACAGATTTATTGAAACGCTCTGTGATCCCAAAGTATGGTTGATGGCTTTGTTTGCCGCAATTGCGTAGGTGGTTCCAAAACTATAGAAAAACGTGTGTTGATTTAAAAGATCTATTATCATCCAGAAACATCGTCAATTCAGTATGTATATTTTAATTAGTAAATCATTTTTTAGATGCTTCGTTCTCACCCACCATTTCACAGCTAACGAATCAGAGGCAACTTATTGTTAATGAATTTGGTTTTACCCTCCTTCAAACCACACTACTAGGATGCGTAGATGGAGCTGTCGAAAGTATGTCTCCAGTTCCTATGGGCGGGTTACAGCTCTAATCAGACTTTGAAATTTTCAGTTCTCACCATCTGGCTTGGCGTGACATTGGCGTCTCAGCGCGCCATTGGTCGTGGATATGCAGCCGCCCTTATGTTCATTCCAGCACTTCTTGGGGCTGTTCTGGTTAATACGTTACCATCGAGTAACAAAATTGGCTTGTTATTCTCATACTGGGTCTCAAGTGAGCTTGTCTTTGGCATGGTGATCAAGTTACTCATGCTTCCAAACAGTCTTTGTATTTACACCATTTGTGATACTTCTGGGATGGGTTGGATCCATTGTAGCTGGTCACACAAAGCGTATGCCCATTTTATCTTTGCTTTTTTCATTTCCGTCATAACGTAAATTTCAGGTGTTACTACCAATGCTATAGTTCTCAGTGCATACGCCATCGGTAATGCAGCCGGACCTTTCATGTGGAAGAAACAATATCAACCACGGTAATGCAACATTATTGACTCCCTGATCCTTAAATCTCAATCACCCTTTCCCAGTAATCACGTCCCTTGGGCAATTATTGCGGCGGCCATTGGTGCTTGTGCTATCTTGATTCTCAGTCTTCGCTACCTGCTATACTTTGAAAACAAACGGCGGGATGGCGAGGAACGAGACGCCTCCTATGACGACATCTATCTTACGCAAGAAACAGAAGATGGTATCAAAAGTGAGAAACGTGTTGACAAGGTACGGATTAGGATAGATCATAAATAGAATATCGGTGATTGCTAACTGTGCAAATTTTCAAACTAGGCTTTCCTTGACCTCACAGATATTCAAAACCGTGATTTCCGCTACACGTTATAGAATCCGTCTGAAGCGGGTCCGAATGAGTTTTTCTTGAAGGACGGGCTGAGAGAGCATTTTACGTAAGAAACGGAACACCTCTCTATTATATCTTTACTATCTTTCTTTGTATTGGTTGCCAAGTAATGAAATAAGATAAATCTGAATAATATTCTTTGTCTAGATCTAGTTCTCGATGGCCGCTAGAGGTTCTGGGTCCTAGTTCCATGAAGTCCATCTGGTAACGTTAATGCGTCGACTGAGCCTGGACGGGATAAAGGTTAGGTTGGAGTTAGATATAAAGTTTCGGTAGTCTGTGGACCCATCATCTAAGTTGGTTGAAGATCTTTTAGGCTCAAACTACTAGTACTCCCGTCCTTGAAGGCTTGGCATTGTCGTATTTTCCAAAAAGCGGGGGAGCATGTTTAGGGTTAATCTGGCGGCTGGTTACCCGGCAGCTAAAATTAAAATTTGATTTGGTCAGTTAATCTTAACCATCGTCAGTCAGTTACTGAAGGGGGAGGATATCAAGAGGATACGGGTGTTCCAACGTTCATATTCTGATCCTTGGGGCTGTAAACGATGCGACTAGTACCTGGTACAAGCAGTGAGGCCTTGAGGCCCTAGCCTCCGGCGCTTATAGACGCGAACCATATGAATTGCTCCCCATTTTAGCGTAGCTCAAGCGGCATGGAGCTGCAGGTCTTGGGGTCTTCCGGGTTCCCAGAGAGCTACGTCGACATTCTTTCTAGTTTGGTCCTTAACCAAAACCATAATCTCGGAAGAGGTTAACAAGAGAAGTATACTGAATGAACGAGGATGAGTGACAAATGGCTCATCACAAACCAATGACCAATGCTCGTTCTCTTAAATGTCGCAGTACAGTCAGTGATAGCTAGTAGCTATCACTGACTTCAATACAGAAAATAAGTACTGGATATGATCTCGGTTACAATAAATCTGATGATGAAGCTCATCGACTTACAAAGTCTTGATAAGTTAGGCTATTTGGAACTTCCAAGTTCTTGACTTGAGGATATCTTGCCAATTAATAGCCAGTCTTTTTCATCCGAAGCCTCTTGGAAATGTTTGTCAATGTCATGCAGAATCTAATATGAAATCTTCGGTGATGATCCAGTTCAGATACTCAGAAAAATTATTTTACCACTGTCAGCGGTCTAATTCATCACAAGTTTTTTTTTGGATTCGGCCTATCAGCTATTTTTTGGAGACGGACGTATTCAAGAAATAAGATCGACAAATGGTGCCGTCCTTATGACAATCATTTTTGTATTCAAGTTCTAATACCCCAATGAGACGAGGTTTTATTATCTCCCACTGTATGAATAAGTAAGGAATGGTGAGCAACGCATGACTCTTAACCCTTGGGACTATCCTCATCCTGGTCGCTCAGCTCTTGGGTGGATTTAGATTTGATACCGGGCAAGCGCCTTCAGGGGTGGCATGGATGTATTTAGTAGAGTTATTTGTAGAAGTTAATTTAAACGCCCCGATTGGGTAATCCCGCCCACTCAGCCTTACCGTGAACGGATTCAAATATTCATGTATCGAACAATATTCTGCAAGCAATCAAACAAAGTTCAACATAACATTATTATTCGGATTGTCCATCAAGTTAAAAAACGCCATAGTATACGCCGTGTACTCTCTGCAACAAGTTTACAAACTGAGGTTGATGGGGACGCATCCGAGGGCGATTAACCCATCCTGCATGTTATCATCAGCAAAACAAAAAAAATCAAGCACTGTACAGGATGATGTGCTCACGAAGCTGCTACCGGTGCAACAGACAGTCTGCTGGTTGCAGGAGACACTGCCTCCTATAACTGGAATGATGGGGCTGCAACCCGAACCGCTCAACAAGCCGCCAGTTAAGATGCCACCGAGAAGGCCACCACCACCCTGGATAGGGCTCGTTTCTTGGCAACAGTTCAAGCTGCCGGTGTTGCATTGGCCAGAGCCAGTCCTTGCGGCCTACAGGGTACCGTCGTCAATAATAATGCTTATACCAGAGCTAGAGAAAAGCGTACAAGGGGGTTGGCAACCGCCAAGAGAGGGAGAGCGAGAACAACAATAGCTTTGAAAGAGAACATTTTTAGAGAATGAGATTGTTTTGGTAGGAGAGGCAGATTACTGGAGATCCTAAGGAATGTGAGGGATTGCAGACGAGCTTTTATATCTCGAGGGATGGAGAAAATATGTAAGCCATGGCCTGTACCGCTTCAAATAAGATTGGCTTGAAAGAGAAAGAAAGATTCCGAATGCATATGGAAAGGACGGGCCTAGACCCCAGGTAAGAACTAAGATTTCTGGAAGGCTTCTTGAACGATGAACGATGAACGACAGAGAGTCTCGAGGATAATTATGACCGTTTCGAGGGAAATATAGATCCCATTCGGTTTACAAGTGGTGCCGCGGCGACAATATCTGGCTTTAATTGAGCTCTCCGTGCCCTTCGATAACTATGTTCCTCAGCTTATCGAATTCCGTGTACTATATAGGTGTGAAAAACAGAAAATAAAAGTAGCGGCGAGCGGGAATTACTAAGAGAGTGGGGGTACGTACTACAAGATGCAATGTTAAAATACCAAGGTTCAGGCAGTTGCCAGTGAATACATCATACTTTGAATGATGTTTGCCCAATTTGCTAAGATGAGTTTTGGCCAGTCACTTATCAGCAGACGGGAGCAAGAAACTGGAACCAGACTGTAGTGTGTCAGAATGCAGTTGGCTCATGCCATGGTCATCGGTGTCGTTGTGTCAAATAAATTTTCTTGACGGCGCCCTGATGATTCTTTTGAAAGATCTTCGAAGAGCCGAAGTTCATGGCCGTTGTAAGGCAGGCAGTCCAAGAGGCATATTTGGTTCGGACAAGTTCCAACGCCGCGTCGAATAAAGAAAGGCCAATGCCATTTGTTTAATTCGTGAACTTGAATGGGAAGGGGCTCAGCGCTAGGATGTGTTAAATAATTTATATCATCAATTGTTACAACACCTTGGTGCGCTATACATCCCTCCTTTCTTTACCCAGTCACAAAAATGTATTTACTTTGATAGGTCTTCGCACTGCTGCTGAATTCCCCTCCAGGTATCGATATGTCACTCGGTATTTTTTCTCTACATTCTTTCGCACCGCGGCTTTTGAAGTGCTTACGGACGTTGTGGTAATGAGTCGACCAAAGAAATCCATAGGGGGCTACGTACTTGTAAGCTTACTTGTTGGGATAGATATTACAGGTAACTTACTTTGTCGGCAATATCTTGATGATTTAACTTTGGACGTTTATTTGGACGAGTGGTATCACCGTCCTCTTCAGTTCGTGAACTGTATGACGATTAGAAGTGGCGGCCGGACTGGAGACTGCGCCACCTACCTAGCGGATTTCCCAAAGAAATCATGTTTACCTCGCTTACCCTTTTCCACAAATTCTGTATCTCGTACGATCAATTTTGCATCAATCTTTCAAACCGAGTCAGTCATTTGAATGAAACATATGCGCAGCGTGCATACGAACCTCTGCAGAGACTAAATGGCGGACAGCATATCGCGATACAGCGATATCGGTCGGACGTTTCCCGTCATAGGTGATGAAAACGTCAATGGGCCTGTCCGCATTCAGCTAAATAATGTTATTTGACAATAGACCACGTACGGATCCAAACGATAAGATAATTGTCCGTCTTCTGCTCGTTCTTGAACGAAACGCAATTCCAATGATACCATGATGTTCACCAAACGAGCCATCAGAGCCTTCTCTTGGGGTCGGATCACTTGGCTGTTCACCTGAATTTGCCAAAGCATTAGACTAACCGATAATGAATGAATCAGGGGTAAAATGTGACTGACAGGCCTAAGCGGTGGAGATATTATCCTATTGATGAATGGCACAAATTCCAGCTGCAATATCGGGGTGCTGACAAGATGTCTGAATTCACCCCCATGGCGAACAGTGGCGTTTCGCAGACACCGGGAAAGTGACTTGTATATCTCTTCGTTGCTTCGTGTCAATTGCAGATTCTATATTCTTGCGTCAGCCAGCAATACTGATTTACCAGTTTGAGTTGGACTCACATCCCAGTCGGCTTGATTTCGCTCAACCCTGTCTCCACCTCGTTCTTGGAATAGGGGGTAGAAGGGCACCAGGGTATAAGGAAGATATTGATTCAGCGCAAAATCACCATCGTTATACATCGCAGAAGAGAACGAATCAAAGGTAGCTAGCCATTCGTTTGCTTGTTCGTGCCTTGAAAGATTAGCATCATGTTGGCGAAGCGTGGCGTAATGGCCAAAGCACCCTGCAGAAAGGTTAGGTTCATAAATTAAGATGTAAAGAATGGTAGTGGTAGGAGCTGACCCGAGGCGATAGTACTCTCGCGACCACTGCTTTCAATTTCTCGACCGAGACGGTGGACGTATCGAGCCTCCTCTTCGTCAGTTAGAGCCAGTTCTTTGACACGTCTTCTCGATAGAGGATTGAACAGATTATTGACAACAGAGATCACAGTTGCATCTGCCTCTTTCATTCCTTGGGTGGCTTTCCGTACGACGCCCTCAGTAACATCTTCGCCACGAGCTCTGATGAACTACGGACGCATCAAAAAAACAGTAAGAAAAATAAAGGGCCATCCACATACCTGTAGCGTGTTAAGACAACCTCGAAGGTCGCCTTTTGCAACGCTAACTAATGTACTCAGGGCGCGGGAATCGGCTTTGAGGCCTTCTATATGGCAAATTTCTTTTAGCCGCTTCACGATATGGATATCAGCAGGTCTATTAAATCTAATTTGAAGGGCATGAGGTCGGAGCTTAGCCAATGAGGAAGCGTTTAAATCATTGCAGATGCAGATAATTGGCCGAAGGATTGGTCTTTTGACATGAGGATCGCGAGTTTGTCCTGTCCGTTCTAATTTGACTGTCAGATCACACTTCCACGTAGACTGGAGATAATAGAACATACGCTTCCTTCTTGGTTTACTGTGGATGAGTTGCACTAGTTTATGAATGAAGGTACTAGACTACGAAAGTGTGAGGGTCGTTGTCCTGGAGAAAGTATGCGACACTTACGTTCTCGCCCGTCCCGGTGGCGCCGTCTATTTCATCAATGACTAGAAGTACAGGTTTTGTACTGCCGACAGCAAAGCCCGACTCTAATGCAGGTCGTATTCGATCGTCGACAACAGAGCCAGAGCGCGCATCACTACAGAAATTAAGAATGATAAATATGTGATTTCATTGGTAGCTAACCTTGCATTAATCTCCATAACTTTGTAACCCGCTTGTCGAGCCACAACATACGCCAGCGTTGTTTTCCCGAGTCCAGGAGGTCCTGATAACAGAAGAATCTGATAACTAGTCAAAAATGAAAATTTAGGGTGATGATTTTCATACCTTTTCCTCGGGTCGACGGTACTCATCTAGGTTAACATTTTCGTCATCTCTGGCGCGTTTTCTGGCCTTGGCTTTTCCAAAGACACACCAATCCCATTGTTTTACCCAAGCCATCGCATCTCGCGCTACCCTTTCATTGCCTATGAGGTCTGTGAATCTCTGCGGCCGGTACCTGTCGACCCAGAGGGTGTCTTCAACAACATTTGTATCGGGTGTTTGAGGCTGAGGATTCTGGTCACTGAAAGGTCATCTTTATTCCAAGTTGAGCATTCGTATTGCCATAATACGCACGTGCGTTGTAGATTTTCTGCAGTGGCAGCTGACAACCCATCCATGAGTCTGTGAATAGGAACCCCAAGTAAATTTCCGAGCCTTTGAGTTGATGTACTCTGAGAACATCCTTGTGAGTTAAATTGTTTCGCGAACCCTCGATACATGATTGACATACAGTCATATCTGGGGGGCTAATCTTTTTCCTCTTTCTCAAGTAAATTGTTTTCCCGTCATTCGTTGTGGCCCGCACAGTCACTCGTGGTATGTGGGGGATTGCAGTAATTGTACCTGGCCTTGAAATCAGATGAGGTGGTAGTGCAAATACTTCGGAGAGGGGAGGTAGGTCGTCATCTAATAAGGATTCCATATTAGTCTGGGTGTTTGAGTTCGTTGCACCCGGTGAATCGGGACGAGGTAATGCTGCAGGCGCGTTAGCTGGGCAGCATAGATGGTCATTCATGCGAAATTAAGATCGAAATAGTCGAACTGACCGACGACTGGGTTTGATGGATGACTAGAAAGCAGGCCATTCTTCACAAAAGAAAGACTCTTCGACGCTGTAGAATCGAAGTAAGCAAGCTGCGGCATCAGGCTTCCAAGCAACATACTGGCTGATGACACCTGCATTTCAGTATCATGGGATGGGTCTTCTTCGTTGGTGGTTTCTGTTGTCTCCGATGTACTGAGTAGACCATTTGACACGAACTTCAGTTTAATCGGAAGCGACCCTACGTCTTTTGGGTGGTGGACCTGAGAAGAAGAGCTTGAGGCTAAAAGGCCGTTGGCGACAAACATATTAGCTCGTTTAAAGCACGTCGCTCTTCGCGTCTTCGAGAATATGGCAGATCGCGAAGGGACGCGTCCGTCACACTCCTAGTATAACTGTGTCACACGTCCTGATGGCAAGGCTCAAGAACTAACCTCGAATCTCATGGCGCAACCTGAACCCAAACTACAGAGTCTTTCCGATGCAAATCAGACGGGTGCGTATTTTGTGATACAAATATTTATCAATTTCTCAGCAATCAATATTCAGCCTTACATGCTCTTCTGAGTGCGATTGATCCAGAAGGCGTCGGTAGCGCCGATGGAAAATTGACCAGCGACGTTGTCACTAAGCTCAGTGAAAAATTATCAGAGCTTGTTGGTCCTGAAGCTGTTGAAAGCTTCAAGCAGGATCGGAACGAGAGGGGTGAGGTATGGTGTTGTACCCAATGTCCTGACACTAATTTCTTATTCGCACCTTCAGCTCTTGAATGAGGAAGGGCTACCTATCATCGACATTACTGAACCTGTCGATGACAAGCAGTCCCAAACTACTGAAACGTTGCCAACAAGTATTGTTGAAGAACCCTCTACTCCATTATCTTCTCTGCCAACCTCCGTTCGAGCGAGACGTAATGAACAAGTCAACCGAGTATTGGATTATCTCGAGGAGGAGGAGCGCGAGGAAGAACTAAAGGAGAAGCAACGAGAATTAGAGGGAAAACATGATATGATGCAGAAACGAAAGATACAAGAGGCAGAAGAAAAAGCAAACATCAAAGCCACAAAAGAGTTGCAGAAGAAGATGGGTAGAGCTCTTTTGCAGAATATAGGAAAGGCAAAGGAGAAGGAGCGACAAGAACAAGAAGCACAACGTTTACAAGACGAAGAGGCAGATAAAGGCAGATCTCCTTCGCTCAAGAAGAAAACCGTCGCATTTGTTGACGCGCTCGATGTATCCGAGAACGATGCGGCGGACCCGGATCCTTCTCAAGGCCCCGACTGGGGTGATGTTACACTTGCCAGACTTCGCGCATCTAAACGTCCAACCCTGTTATCTCAATCTTTGCTCGATAAACATCCAATGAAAATGTCGGTTGTAGAACGATTTCCTGCTGGCCCTCCCACTTTCCCAAACTCTCCCCATCCTGACCAGAGGTTTGCTGATTCGGACGATGAATCCGACCCAGCGCCAGAGTCCGAATCATCTGACACTGCGGCTGGAGACGAGAATGATGATGAATCTATCGTTCTCGAGCAGGAGGAAGTTGACTTTGACTTTGTTCAACATCAACGTCAGATTGCCTTAGAATATCACAGGAAGCGAAACAAGTTTGGACAGGACGCAGCCGAGGCCATAATGAATCCCTTACATGCTGATGATACACCCTTGGTAGGATCAGCAACAACAATATTTTCCTTTTGATTTCTAACTAGGTTCATCTTTCGCGCGTAGGAATCAACGCCTGATGTCACCAGGGAATCTTCAAAGCCAGCCGTATCTCAGTTCAGAGCAAGCCGTATCGCATCGGCTTACAGTGCATCAGCCCCATCCACTTCAGCTTCCACTTCTCTCGGGGCATCAATTGTTCCCGTTTCCAGCTCTCGGACTATCCAGCGTGCTCTCCGAACTGGCAAACTTGACTCAGATGGCAGACTTGTGGGCGGAGAAGTCGATAGTACAAGTGAAGATGAGGACCCTGCCCGTCAAGAAGTTCTTGAACTCTTGAAAAAAGGGGAAGTTTATAATCTTGGACCCGACGGCAACTACATTCATACCATTCCTCCACGTTCGAATCCACGGGCCTCTACCTCGACTGCTACCCCTTCAGCTAACGAAGATCCCTCTGCATCCAAATCCCTACCGCCTAGTAGGCGGTCACAAACTTCTAAATTCAAGCCCTCTCGTCCAGCAGAAGGAAGGCTATTTCCTTCAGATCCAATTCCCATTCCAAGTCTATCAATATCTCATACGCATGAGCCACTATCACCTTCGATAACCCCAGTATCGCATGCTGGTCGATCATCACCAAAGTTGGAAACTTCACAGGCAATAGCACCTCAAGTGCATGAGCGGAGACCGTTAGCAGATCCGGCCTCGGCCTCATCGTCCTCCAATTTCGTTACAGGAAAATCAGCTGCATCACCATTTTCGATGATCGTAGATTCACCGTCCTTCCCGGCACCACAGGGCCCGCAAGGAATGCCCGAGACGGTCATACCCTCTTTGTCTGCTCCTCCAACGCGCAACACAACCCGCCCGGATCATCCGCCCGCTGTCCTTTCATCGGCCGTGATGCAATCTGACAGATCTCAAGCACCTCAGTTGAATGAAACTTCACAGCAAGCTGCCAAAACCAAGAAAATCTCAAGATTCAAAGCGGAGAGGTCGTAGTTCGTATATAAGTTTCAAAATTAGTTCTTATGTAGGAATTGGAAGTTTATTTTCTCATTGCTTTTGTACTACGATACATTGGATGAGGGGGATATTAGACTTCTGCGTTCAAAACACAGTCAACTTCGCATGATGGAATTTTGCCGAAGATGATGTAAGGAAAGGTCCATCATGAGGAAATTTGATATAAATAAAATGAGAAGGCGAGACTCGTGAAACCAAATCTAGAGTATACCGTAGATAAAGGATAGTGGATGATAATGATATAAAGGGGGTGTATGGGCCTGTGTGTGCTCAGTAAGGAAAACAAAGAAAAAACAATACAACATGATAATATGAAAGAGAGACGACGACGAACAGTGGGTTGCTTATACCACTATTGAGAGATGTTTAGTATTTGGCGAGCAGTTCTTGGACGGCTTCTGCGACCTCGCTTATAGTGGGTCGATCTTGATGTTCATGGGCCCACATGCGTTCTATAAGGTCAACGATTTCAGGACACCATTGCTTTCGCAGGCCAGCTATCGACGGGCTAGAGCAACAGATATGAGCATCTGACAGATGGCACTAGAACCAAAAGATTGTCTACCGCTGCCGTTTTGAGCCCACAATTTCATATATGGCATGTTCATTCATTCCCTATATGCAAAGGCTTAGCAGCTGAAGACTCGATAAGTCAGCATCGTTATGCACCTCCCATGGAAACTTCTTATTTGGTAAATGCCACTGGAGCATCTCCCAGTAAACCATGGCACAAGAAAATACATCCACTTTGTGATTGTACTTTGGATGAGCATGCCACAGTTCCGGTGCTTGCCAATTAACTGTCCCAACTAGGCTGCGAACCATTGACCGAGTGGACTGCTTTACTTTGGCCAGTCCAAAGTCAGCAATTTTTGCCGTACCTTTAGCGGTGATGAGAATGTTGGAAGATTTACAATCGCGATGGATGATGGAGGGTTTTCGCGTATGGAGGTACTCCAAACCGCGAGCGATGTCCAAAGCCATTTGAAGCTGTACGTCAAAGAATCAACCAAAAATTAACATGAAGCGAAGTAAAGTGCGACGTACGACTTTGTGTAGGGAAGGAGCATTCACATTCCGAACATAATCGAAAAGATCGCCGTTCGAGCACAGTTCGCTGACAATCATAACCGGGATGTCCTTGGTGTTTTCTGGTATACTAACTCCAAGCTAGTATGGTGTTCACGGTTAAATGTGACACAAACTAGAGAAAGGAGAACACCTACGAATCGAACGATATTTGGATGATTGAATGCGCCGAGCAGTTTGAGCTCCTTGATATCCACTGTAATGAGTAAGAGAGTGTCAGTCTTGTTTAGCAAACAAGAAAGATGTGAATATAACACCCACTGGCACTCAGCTGGCCTCTAAACTCCGAGATGGCAATCTTTCGTCCTTTGAATTTGCCGATATAAACGTCCTTGAAACCACCACTTCCAATCTTCTCGAGTTTGGTCAGCTTCTCCAAAGGTATTTCCCGGTCCTCCAAACCTAAACTCTCCAAATCGAGCTCGAGCTCTTCATTCTCTTTGTCTTTACCGGGTATAGGTGTGCGAGGTTGATCTGCATGAATCTGCTCAGAGCGGAGTAAAACGGGAGTATCTGTGCTATTGCTGCTTGAATGATGTTTTGTCTTGCGCCGCCTCCTGTTGGAGGAGGGGCGGATAGTACCACCAGAAGAAGGCGAGGAAAAGTCATTGGTTTGTCGATCTCGCCATTGCAGAAGGGCTTCTGCCAGTTGAGGTTTCGTAGGTTTTGACCCAGCTGGGACAAGATCCCTCGTTTCGCAAAGTCGTACTAGGTCGTCTCTGCGCAGACGGATAAGAGTTTTGGCAGTAGCGATGGTTAAATCAACTAAAGGAATATGTAAGTTGGGCACAACGTATATTGATAGAAAATTTGTACTGACCATCATCCTCCATAATTTCATCTTCGTCTGTTTCGCCTTCAGCATCGACATCATTGTTGTCAGCATCAGCCACCTCCTCGACCTCCTCCTCAACTTCCTCTCCCTCTTCTTCCTCCTCTCCTCCAATATCCTCGTCAATCGCCATCTCAATGTCGTCCTCCCCAACGATCTTGCCGTTCCTTAGCTTGCGTGGTTCAACAGCTATTGTTGCTTCGTCATCTTCATCGACAGCTTCCTCGCCGTCTTCCAGGTCCCCGTCTTCAACCAGCTCCTCTTGGTCTCCTGCCTCTTCACCATCCCCTTCATTCTCATCCTCCTCTTCATCATCGCCCTCATTCTCAGCGTCCTCTTCATAAGCCGTCTTATTTCGTGTCCTCCTTGGTCTAAGTCGCCGACGAAGTGGAGTACGACGCCCCCTGGACTCAGGTGGGGGCGTGGTTGAAGCCGATGACACAAGCTCGTCGACCTCTTCTTCCTCCTGCTCCGCATCCTCATCAATATCGGCCTCAACATGCTCGTCCTCCTCGAGCTCGTCACGCTCTTCCTCCGTTTCTTCCCGCTCCGTGTCAGATTCCTTCAAGTTACCAATCTTGACTTTGGCTTTCCTCATAAGAGTCACCCGCACCTCATTGCCGTCTGCCTGTTCGTCGACGTCTGCGCTCCTAACTTGCTTCCTCCGTTTCGAGTTAGCGATAGGTGTTGCATCTGGATCTGCTCTTTCTTTTCCTTTCGATTTCTCGAGTTCGCGGTCTTTACTCCGTAGACGCCGTGGACTGGGTTGACCTCTGGACGTCCTTTCTAATTCCTCGAGTTCAGTCAAGTCACTTTCTTCCGTATCGGGATGCTGTGCCTGCTCTTTGCCCTTTGCGCTTCGTTTCGAGGGAGACTGGATGTGAATTTGCACCGCATCACTGAACTCTACCTGCTTGGACTTCCCTTTTCCTTTACTCTTGCTTGTACCAGAAGAAGGAGGAGTGCTCGGTTTGGGAACAGAGTAAGAAGCATTACGGGAGCGAAGACGATGAGCGGGAGGAGACTCAGTAATCGTCTGTGCTGCAGCGATTATGGGAGAGGTACGACTAGAAGTGCGTCTCCTACTGAAAATTTAGATCCTAAGTCACGGGCGAGTATTGTTGTGAAGACTAACCTTGAGGTAGCCGGTTCAATGTTGTCAGTTTCCGACCTTGTAGAAGCCTTGCGCTTTGAGGGTACTTCCCCACGAGCTAAGAGATTGCCCATGGACATATTACGAGCTTTTGCGGTGCGAGTTGTCGACTTTCCAAGGTCATTCAGCGTCACGCGCCTCTTTAATGGACTTCCATGGGGGCCGCGACGAGGACCAGCAAAATCAGTCTCTTCATCGCCGGCAATGTTCCCATCATCACTGGAATACTCTGATGATGCACCATCGGCTCTACCGAGTGGTGAGGAAGGAGGGATAGAGGCAAGATCGTCTCGAGCATTGACGATAGCATCAATAATGTCAGATTTGGTGAGAGTATCGGCATTCTCTGTGAGACCAGCCAGGTCATACAGGCGAACGAGGTCACTTTTACGAAGTCTGTTTAGCTGATTGCGTGGGGCACAGTGGATTAGATGATCATCCGCTAAAAAAATTGGAGGTCAGACAGACAGTGATGCTAACCGAATTAGATTACAAACTTGAATCATCCCTGTCATCTCCTTCTTCCTGCTCCGAGTCTTCTCCCTGTTCCTGGTCAATTTCTGAGTCATCAGACGCAGATAATTGAGCGGGTGTGTCTACGTCCATCTCACTTGCTTGCGATCCACTTTCCTCGCTTGTTGACAAACGATGATATTTTGTTGTTGAGGAAGATACGTTAGATCTAAGTCGCTTGAGCCGCCCAGAGCCACGGACAGGCCTGCCATGTGTATGTGCGTTCTCATTACTTCCTACGACGCGTTTCCGCTTAGAACCAGCCGTGATCACATGACTTGAATCTCGCATAAGCTGGGACAAGTCGTTGTCCTTTTGCGCGAGAAGAATACGTGAAGGAAGACGACGAAGATTAGGTTGGAGCGGGACGAGGACAGGTCTGTGATTCAGGGGCACAGGAGACGGGAGAGACGTGTGGGAATCGGGTGTGGCGGTGGTTGTCGTTGGGCGCCTTAGATTACGACGAGGAAAGGGGGAGCTGATAGAGGAAGATGGGGCTCTATGTTGCTGTGACCGTCTTGCGTGAGCCATAACCAAGACTGACCGCACAAAAGACGGGGAATCTCTGTCGCCAGTTTAAACTTGGCTTATGATCTGCCAATGTTTCAGGATGGTCTAGTAATCTCCAGATGACTCTTCTAGCACAGTTATCAAAGACGTTTTAGTCGTCGTCGTCGCCAGTGACTGGCTCTTGCTCGCGTTGTTCAATGTTCACTTTCTCCAGTTTGTTTGCAGCCACATCATCAATAGAGGCAAATAAAGACAACCACGGGGTTCCGATGGCACGTGACTCATGGATAGCTTGTGCTTGTACATGTTAGTAATTACATCTGACCAGTTCACGTGACACATATCATTGGGTTTGATTTCGCTATGGGCACTTGCACTTGAAACAGGAGGAAATTTCACAGACTAAAATGCGTTTAGAGTTTGTACAAGAGATCGACATATAGTCTTAGTTGCCCAAGCTCCCGGCTGAGCCGATCAACTGATATCTCCGCTTGAACCTTAATTGAGGCGAGAGCTGAGACGAGCTGAGCTACATCACTGGCACTCATTGTTCTCCCGATAAACCAACAACTGTTGGACCGGCCATAATGGCCAATACTCTCAAGATAAAAGCGCTCTCTTTGACTCTTCTGCAATATTTTCATCGTCCTTACCCTCATCCATAGCAATCCTTGGATTTAAATTTCTCAAAGAAGCCGAGCACAAAGGATATGCCCAACTTGGAAATCATAAACCTCCCACCCATTTGAGCTCGGTCGTTGCTATATAACTTTCTCTCTCGGGATACCCCCTCATTATAAAATTTCCCCACCAATATGCTGCTTAAATTTACCGCTGCCGATATGCTTAACACCTCTCTCATCGATGTCGCGACAGGTGACAAAGCATATGATATCGTGACTGTTATTACGGCGCCTACGGATATTCCAGAGTCCTTTTCATCCCCATCAAATGCCTTTGCTTCTTCTTCCAAATCTCCCTCACCTATACAACAACATAAGGAACCTTCAACGCCAGAAGATGCAACGAGATGTGAAAGGCGGCGGACAAAGATCAGGGACGCCGTAGGAAATATTGTAGCCGACATCACCTGGAACGGTCGGAGACCAGATATCACTATTGGCGACGAAAAGGTCGGCCCATTGACTGACCTCTTTGGTTCCTCTACTGTCCGCTTCCTGTGAGCGAAACATTTCTGAAATAACTGCATCGTATTAAACATATGGCTTTCATAGACCCAAAATTCTTGCTATTCCTACCCGCTTCGACACAGAATACATTTGGACGGCTACTGCAGACTCATTGACAGTGAGTATACCCGGTAGTTCCCTAGCAGCCGTGTCGACTTTCTAACGTCTAATTTTCTAGCTATTCGATTACGACACAGAGACAATCAGAGGCACATTTCATCAGAATTCTATTCGCATTCCAAGACCATCCGCCTCCAAATTCAAACTTATTTCCCCATCGAAATTCAACCTATCGTCGCCCTCTACTCAATTTCTAACCTCTACGTCACTGTCTTCGTCTTCATCGTCGTCGTCGTCATCTTCCATAAAGCAAAGAGACTTTGATAACAAGCCCTTAAAGTCATCTTTCATCCCGACTCGTCTCCCCGGGGTTGGCTCAAACTACCTAGAATTTACACCTCATCCGCTCGCTCAGGATATTGAAATTATTGGTCAGTACTACAACATCACTTCATTTTCTTTCTATCCCTAAATATTTAATTTTTGCACAGTATCATTCCTCATGATGGAGATTCTACGTCGAGGCAGATTTAACCTCACCCCATATACTTTCCAAAAACCGAAACTATGGCAGCTCAAAGCAGCCCGAGATCTGGTTTTGAGACCACTACGGAGAAATACAGTATAGGATGTCTCCTTAGGTCCACTTTTTTATGTCGATATACGACTCTTCGTTTACCCTTTGAACTATTCGCACTCCTGACATCTTTACCTTCCTTCGGCTTTCCTTTTCTATCATACACAATACACTCCTTAGCAGTATTCCTATTTAACATGCACATTATCGGTCGGAATCAACTTTATAATAAACCACAGAATATATACAAAGGTTCACCCGTTTTCCTGCTACACTTGAGAGCGTTGTCGCAGAGGTGTGTAGGGCTGCGCATAGTATTGAATAGTAATAATGATTGTACAGGCTCAATCGATCATGATAACAGGAAGAAAGAAAGACGAAACAAAGCAGCTACTAACATTTATAGGAAAAGCCTGAAAAAAGACAAGATCGATATATCTGAGTTGCAGAGATTCGCAAAAGAGCTCAAGGGCAATGATACAACAGAGTCCATCTAGTAGAAGGATCCAAAAAGAAAGGAGGCGACAACTCGACAATCTGATCAACCAGAACACATCAAGCAAGCTTCCTTATTCTCTATCGAACACTGCAATTTCTCCTCCTCCAACTGGCGTTCGCGTTGTCGTTGAAGGGCTGCAGCGAATTCGGGATCAGCTTCTGCGGCCTTTTGTGTTTTGTCATCTAACGAAAGAGAAGCAAGAGAGGTCTCAACGGCTGTCCCGGATGACGATGACGCCGACATTGCAGAGGGTGACGAAGGCAGGAACTTGAGGGGAACGGGTGACAAAGGTTCTTGCTTGACGACTAGGGTTGGAGCTGGTGAAGGGGCGACGGGAGAACGTGAAGGAGAGGGCGTGAGTGATGGGGTAAGAATGCCACTAGTTCCTGCAGCAAACTTCGAAGGAGTGGCGGTGGCGGTGGTAACAGCAGCACGGGCTATACCAGCCATTGCATTTTGTTTCTTCGCCTCCTTCAGCAAGCTCTGGTCGACTGTAAATTGAATAGCTTGTGCAGCAGGCCTGGTGCGAAGGTAATACATTCCGGTCTTCAATCCCTTCTTCCATCCATAGAAATGCATGCTCGTCAATTGACCAAGGGTAGGTGATTGCAGATGAACGTTTAGACTTTGACTCTGGCAAATGAAGGCACCACGATCAGCAGCGAGGTCGAGGACTTTCTTCTGACTAATCTCCCATACGGTTTTGTAGATAGCTTTGACGTCGTCAGGGATGTTGGGGATGTTTTGAACAGATCCATTGTGAGCAATGATCATGTTTTTCATGTTGTCATCCCAAAGACCAAGGTCGACGAGCTCACGGAGGAGCCAGGGGCAGACGACTTGAAATTCACCTGCAAGGACACGACGAGTGTAGATGTTACTATTTCATTCAACAGTTAGTCTCAGTCAAGATAAACTAGCCGACGTAATGGACATACCTGGTGTAAGGTTCAAAACATTCGTTGTTGCCAAGGATCTGACTGGTCGAAGCCGTAGGCATGGGAGCAACCAATAGAGAATTTCTGAGACCAGTTCGTGCAATCTTCTCTTTCAGTGAAGCCCAATCCCAGAGATCCGTAGGCGTAACACCCCACATATCATACTGAAGTTGACCAAGCTGGGCCGGGCTTCCCATCCAGGTCTCATAAGGACCGTCGAGTTCTGCCATCTCCGAGCTGGCTTCGAGGGCACCATGGTAGATCGTCTCGAAAATCTTGATGTTGAGTTCTTTAGCAGCGGGAGAATCGAAGGGCATGCGCAGAGCCATAAAAGTATCAGCAAGGCCTTGGACTCCGACACCGATGGGTCGATGGCGCATGTTAGAGCGACGCGCTTCAGGAATGGGATAGTAGTTGACATCAATTATTCGGTTGAGGTTGAATGCAACAACTTTGGTGACGTCGTGAAGCTTTTGGAAGTCATATTGTCCATTGACAATGAAGGAGGGAAGGGCAAGTGATGCAAGGTTGCATACAGCGGTTTCGTCAGGAGACGAGTACTCGATGATCTCCGTGCAGAGATTAGAGGATTTAATGGTGCCGAGATTCTTTTGGTTGGATTTGCCTGATAGAGCATGAGCCTATGAATGAGGTCTATTTTGCCATCAAACTTACGGTTGGCATGATCCTTGTAAACCATGAAAGGACCGCCGGTTTCGATTTGACCTTCAAGGATGGCATACCAGAGCTTCTGCGCAGGCATTGTCTTGCGCGCACGGCCTTCCTTTTCATACTTCTCGTACAGTTCTTCGAACTCCTCGCTGTGAACTTCGTGCAGACCGGGTGCTTCGTTAGGGCAGAACAAAGACCATTCGCCGTTAGCTTCAACCCGCTTCATGCTAGAAAATCATTAGTAACTGGGTAAGGTGATTAAAAATGCACAGGAGTAACGTACAAAAGATCGGAAATCCAAAGAGCATAGAAGAGATCGCGAGCCCGAGCTTCCTCTTTTCCGTGATTCTTCCTGAGATCGAGGAATTCGAAAATATCAGCGTGCCACGTCTCAATGTAGATGGCGAATGCTCCAGGACGTTTGTTGCCTCCTTGATCGACGTAACGTGCTGTAGCGTCATATGCACGCAGCATAGGTACAATACCATTTGAGTAGCCGTTTGTGCCAGCGATGTATGATCTTTTTGGTTAAAAAAAATGAGTATAGACCTAAAAGTTTCCAAGACGAGAAATATTACCCCGTGGCACGAATGCAATGAATGTTCAACCCGATCCCACCAGCCGTCTTACTGATCATAGCACAGTTTTTAAGAGTCTCGTAGATACCCTCAATGGAATCATCCTTCATGCAAATGAGGAAGCATGAACTCAATTGGGGATGAGGAGTTCCAGCATTGAAGAGGGTCGGAGATGCATGAGTGAAGTAACGTTCAGACATGAGGTTGTAAGTCTCAATGACCCTATCGAGATCAGCGCCATGAATGCCAACAGCAACACGCATGATCATATGCTGTGGACGTTCGGCCACACGACCGTTAATGCGGAGCAAATATGATCGCTCGAGGGTTTTGAATCCGAAGCTATAATAAGATGAACATCTCATCACATATTTTGGCAAGAAATGATCAGCTCACAAGTTATAGCTGAAATCGCGATTGTAGATGATGGCAGAATCCAAAGCCTCGGCATTGTCACGGACTATTTTATATGTTTCCTCCGAAATCATACCAGCAGGACGACCATTCTTTGGGTTCACTGCGGAAACACACATGAGAAGACAGTCACAAGCACTGTAGAAGAGGCTCACCATATTCATAGAGATCCTTTATGACTTGAGAGAAGTTTTTCTTGGTTTCTTTGTGTAGGTTAGAGATGGCAATCCGCGCAGCAAGGACTGCATAGTCGGGGTGTTTTGTGGTGAGATACGCGGCTGTTTCAGCTGCCAAGTTCTATATATCCCTTAATGAGATCGAAGGTAGGTTAAGTTAGATATATTCACTTACATCAAGCTCCACGGTTGTCACGCCTTGGTATACACCAGCAACGACTTTTTGGGTGACCCTAAGGAGAACGAGTCAAAAACGGCGGTGACAGATAATCACGAACGCGACGTACTCAACAGGATCAACATAATTGGTATCAAGGCCATAAGAAAGTTTCGTGATTCGTGCAGTGATCTGAACCACAAAACGAAGATATCAATAAAAGATCTGTTGCGTCGACGCGACACCGCGGGCCTACTTTATCGAATTGAACGCGTTCCTTGCGTCTATTCAGCAAATTTTAGCATCAGATAACATGATTGACGCGTTTTTTTACGCGTAGGAAAGCACACATACCCATCTAGTTCAAAGTAAGTGGTCAGCTTTCACGACGGTGACTACTATACAATCGATGACACTAACCTCGCTTAAAGACAAAAGCCATTGAGTTCCAGTATGTAATAGCCACTTGGATATAATGAAATGATCCCTCCTGGGTATGGGGCAGAGGCAAGGATGGTGGAAGCAAGTTGAAACCCCAATATTAATGTTACTTACTGACTAAGCTTTTCTTGTTTGGTCCTGCTTCTGTCGTGTTTCGTGACACCCATTAATGAGGCACACACAAGGGTATTTAAGACTGATTTAAGAGGCAAGAAACGAGAGGTCAAATTCACCTTCAGATATTGCATACATAAACTACTAACTTAAAGGCTGTCTCCGAAAAATTGGTATTAGGATATGTCAGACGTCGGGAAACATGAATTTGACCCCGAAGCGAGGATGATGTGCGTGTGACAGAGATGTGACATCTCATAATTTTTGACCTCAGCATCGTGCTCCCCTCATCTACTTGCTCTCGAACAAAAACGATGGTTGTGACACACAAATCGTTTGCATCTACGACCTCATTGTCCTCAGGGGTGAAAGCCAAAAAAAATCGCAGAAAAATAACTCGCAAAATCCCTTCTCAATCCCACCCTTCTTCATCCCGACATCTAGAGAACGACGATGATGATGACATGAATTCATCCACCCTTGCCGGTTCTTCATCTCTCGAGGTTGAAACGGGACCGACATCAATAACAGACGCTGACGATGAACTGATGATCGACACGGAGTTGTCACTAGACCCATCAGCCTCTTCAGCATTGGCGTTCCCTCCCGTAGCAGCGGGCGCCGAAAAAACAAAACTCAAATCAGAAACGAGACGGATACCAATGCCGCCCCACCGGATGACTCCTTTGAAGAAAGACTGGCTCAATATTTTCGGCCCGTTGACTGAGATCCTTGGATTACAGGTGCGGATGAACGTGCAACGGAGATGCGTGGAGATTAGGGTACGTGTGGTTTTTTCTAAGTCTGCGTCTTGAAGGATCACATAGTTAATGTTTTGGATATTTAAGACCTCGAAACAAACTAAAGATATCGGCTCTATTCAAAAAGGTGCAGATTTTATCAAGGCATACGCCCTGGGCTTCGACGTCAACGTAAATGACACCAATCTTTTTTACACCGAAACACATGTCTGAAGGCTTTTATTTAGGACGCTATAGCTCTCTTACGTTTAGACGACTTATATCTTGACTCATTCGAGATCAAAGATGTAAAAACCTTGCATGGTGACCATCTCTCTAGAGCCATCGGTATGTAAACAAAAATACCTCAGCGATCAAATCCACTCATTGTTTATTCCTTTCTTTTAGGCCGGATCGCCGGCCAAGACGGCAAAACTAAATTCACGATAGAAAACACCAGTCGTACACGAATAGTTCTCGCCGACACGTAAGTATTGCAAACTGTATTTAGTATGACAAGGCAACCTCATTATATTTCTACTAGGAAAATCCATATCATGGGCTCCTTCCAGAACATCAAGATTGCTCGCGATGCGATTGTATCATTAATTCTTGGATCACCACCTGGAAAGGTTTATGCTGGGTTAAGAACCGTGAGCAGCAGAATGAAACAAAGGGCATTCTGAACACTGGCATGTATATCGATACCTTTTGTTGTGTAATTTCGCTCTTTCCGCGAGGGTGTAGAGATATGGAATTTCATCATGAAATTTTCGGCGCATGATATATCTAAGCTGTACAATATCAGTCTTTGGATATCAAAATAGTAGGACATGTATTCTACGTCTACGATAAGGGTAGCAGGGATATGGGAAACAAAACGATTTTGCTATAATGGAGACAGCGCAAATCTATAATAATTCGAAACTTTCATCAGGTGTTGACTATTCGGAACCATTGTCGCCTTTCGTAGCTTCATATTGATTAACAGCAGTATTTCCTAACAGACTGGGAAAAGAGATGCTAATTAGACCGTTGACGATCAGTGAACCTTTAGGACACGAACTTGCGCAAAGCTGTTTCATCAACAGGAGGCCCTTTTCCGCTTCCTACCATCACCTTCATTCCCTTGCTCGGTATCCCATCAACAACGACGTGCAACCATCCTGGACCAGGTGGGTAAATATTACCGTTTGGTGGACCACGAACAGTCAGGATGCCATCCTTTGATGTCACTTTCAAGTATACCAATCGTGAGTTGGCATGAACGGCATGAGTGACGAAACCAAAATCCATCAAGGCAACTAGAAGAAAAATGAAGCACAAGTCGCAAACAATAATATGGCCATTTAACGCATACCTTTGATGTTGCTACTAGTAGGGTTTTGTAACTTGACTGACAGTTGAACATCCTCATCGAAGTCGATTCTCTGCAGACTATTGGTGATCTGGGGACGGTCCTGCGACACGTAAGGCGGACCAAGCCATTCCACACGATATTCAGTCCCGTATTTCAATTCGCTTCGATCGAGATTGGGATTGCTGCCTGCAATCATAACCTTTCCAGATGGAGTCAAGGTTGCAACGCTATGATAAAGTCGTGGGATCGAACTAGCAGGAAGTCCTTCCATCGAGAATCGCTCTCCAACTGCAGCTGTCGGATTGTATATCACTGGTGTTAGTACCGGATTGTCCGCATTGGAAGCTCCGACTTGATTGACAACATTGCCATATCCCGAAATTCCAGTCCCACCTCCATTCACAATCAAGATCTCTCCGGTTGGAAGAAGTACAGCATCAGGCATGACGCGAGCTTGGGGCATTTGCTCGACTTGCCAGCCTGAAGCTATACCCTGGTCATTTAAGACCATACGAGAACACTGACTTGATGCTGGTGCTTGTGAGGAGATTTCATAGCCTGGCTTTGTGTCGTCTACGGTAGAACCTCCGCACAACAGAATCTCAGGGGTATAAGCATTGTCGGGGGACAGCGGAAGTAGTAAGGCTGTTCCAGTCATGGGATATGTGACTCGCACACCATTTGGTAGTTGAGGAAGATATCGTTCGGTATTTGTAGTCCAGTCGTAGATCATGGCATCGCGATTCGCAGCCATGAATACTTTGCCATCCGGAAGCGCGAAGGCAATGGGAAATAGGTTTGAATTTAGAGTTTTGACAAAAAAAGGGAGATTAATTGCCATTCCATTAGAACCATGAATGTCTTTCGGCGGAAAGTATTCGATTGTAGGATTATTGACTGTTGCATTATTTATCCAGCCGCCTTTCTTTGAGCCTCCGATGATCATGGCGCTGCCATCGCTGATACGGACAACAGTATTGTACCATCGAGGAGTCGCCATCCGAAGCCGTGCGTGATTTTCATACATGACACACCTACCGACGTCAGAAGTGTCGCAAGGTTCGAAGATACGAATAGCTTGTAAACCATCTACATCGCCAAAGTCTGCAGAAGAGGTATGTGTATCGACAACTGGATTGCCCCCAACGTTTACCAGGGTTCCGTTACCAAGAAACGAGCCACCAGCACAGAAAGAATTCGATTGCATTCTAAGAGGCGTCACAGAGTGGTTCTCGAGATGATACAAAGCAGCCCAGGCCGGGTGACCATCCACTGTGAGTGGGTTGTGCTCAACCTTGTCTACAATTAGCGCGTGGGTTGCAGAAACAATCGCCAATTGCATTGCATGAACACCAGTTGTGCCTTTCTCGATTAACGTCCACATGGAAGGAGCCTCAGCTGAGAGTAAGACCCTAGAAGCCTGGAGACCGCTCCGGATGCCAACGTCCGAACCTCTGGTGACAATAAATGCATCCAAGTCGATGACAGTATTTCTAGTAGAACCAGGTCGCTTAGCAGTATTGATCAACTTGATAGTATGGCTGCCAAAAGCAAGGTCAAATTTCCAGAACAGCCGCTGTTGCCTGTAGGGGACAACTCTGTCGGTATAAGTATCTACCTCTTGCACGGGAAGTCCGTCAATCATCACAATAGCCAGTCCATGCAGATTGTCTGAATTCCCAAACCATTCTATGCCTGTCCCGGTGAAAGTGAATGATACCTCGGCATTCGGTTGAGAAGTTGAACGAAGCGATTTTTGAATGTAAGCAGTGGAAAAGTGATCTGTCCAACGGCCCTTGTAGAAGATGAAGGGTGAGTTTGAATCATAGCTTTTGGCCCCTGGCGGGACGTAGTAAGGCATGAACAGAGCGGGCGTTGCAGACCCAAGTGTGGTTTGACCATTCCAGGCGGAGTCTTTGGCTAGTGTAATTCCTAGAAGGTAGAAGAAACCAAGACAGATTCGAAAGCAGAGAAAGAAGTTTTGATTCATTAAGAACGAGTCCTTTACAAGGTGAAGAGGAAAGAAAACAGTGCTTTGCTGATGTTGTTTGGTTCACGTTCCTTTTATAACCTTATGAAGTTGTCTTAGTCTCCAAAGCTAATCCGAGTCATAGACATACATTGCTTTTGTGGTTATAATTGAATTATACATAGTAGATATAGTAATGCTACATGTCGCCAACCAACATGCTGATGCAAGCTCTCAACTAGTATTCCACGAATTATGCAGGCCAACTGTGTCATCTGATCCATTGGTAGGTGTACTGGTTCCTGTCTGCGGCATTTTTGTTTCCTGTGCGGTCCCGTTAGGAGCCTTGGTGCTCTCCACAAGCGCTTCCAGAGTGCAATTCAAGGATTTCGCTCGAGTATTATCGGCCCGCAGTGATTCCACATGTTGCAGATAGTCTTCATCTACACCACCTGTGATATACTCTCCAGTAAACACCGAACAGTCGAATTGTTCAATAGCTGGATTTAGTTGCCGAACGGAGTTTACAAGATCAGGCAGTGTCTGGAAGATAACAAGATCTGCACCAATGGCTGTTGCTATGGCTTCTGCGTCGCGGCCGTGGGCGACGAGTTCTTTGCGTGAAGGCATGTCGATTCCATAGACGTTGGGATAACTGCGTGGTGGTCAGTCATGGGGGAACGAATTTATATATTTAACTGACCGAATTGGTGGTGCACAGCTTGCTACGATTACCTTCTTGGCACCGACATCTTTAGCCATCTGCACAATCTCCTTCGATGTCGTTCCTCGAACGATTGAATCTAGGATACAAGAGGGTTAGCTAATCGATATCTTGGATGGAAGTTACGGAAGACCTACCGTCAACCAATAGCACATTTTTGTTAGCAAATTCAAGAGCCATTGCATTCAGTTTTTTTCGAACATTCTTTTTCCTATTTGAAATCAGTACTTATCCAACAGCAGAAAAATATGTAGATCATACCTCATTTGTTGCCCTGGCATGATAAATGTTCGTCCAACATATCGATTCTTGATGAATCCCTCACGATAGGGCAGTTGCAAACATTGGGCCAGATTCAGAGCAGCGACCCTTGACGTATCAGGAACCTAAGTTAAGTCCCTTCATCGATTACTAGAAACCTGGGAAACAAAGTGATCCGTACTGGGATGACTACGTCCACTTCGATATTGACCTCAGTGAGGACTTCCTTGACCTTTGCAGCAAGCGCGTCACCCATGGCCATACGGCTTCGATAGACACTGATACCGTCTATAACAGAATCTGGTCGGGCAAAATATACGAATTCAAAGATGTCCGGCGCAAATGTAGCAGGGGGAGCAATTTGTCGCCGCGAGATACCAGCGCGAGTAATAATGACAGCTTCACCTACATCAATAACGATTTGTCTTCAAATTAGATATCGGAGGTTGATAAAGAAAACATACCAGGCCTTACATCCTCCCAGTCAGTAAATCCGCCAGCATCTGCAACAACACTCTCACTCGCGATGATGAAGTCAGTTCCAGTTCCAGCTTTTCTTGTAGCCATTCCAACAGGCCGAATACCGTTAGGATCACGGAAGGCAATGATTCCGAAACCTGCGAGCATCGCGACACACGCATAGGCACCTCTGACCTGTGACATCATGCCGCCAATAGCGGTAAAAATATCCTCCTCGTTTATACGAAATTTCCCGGTCTGTTGTAGATTGTAGGCGAAAATGTTAAGCAACAGCTCTGAATCTGAAGCCGTATTGATATGACGATGTGCAGTATGATCCATGAATTGCATGAGGGAAGATGTGTTGATTAGGTTACCGTTCTGCAAATCCAATCAGCCAATGGAGAAATTATTATCAGAATAGAGCTGCTTTACATGAGCGAATACGATTCCATAGGGAGAGTTTACGTAGAAAGGTTGTGCTTCGGCATTATTGAAACTACCAGCAGTGGGATAGCGAACTATGAGAGGAATATATGTTAACAAGATAATTTTTCAGAAAGTAGATTAAATACCATGACCGACGCCCATTCCACCAATTAACCGAGATATTGAGTTGGCGTCGAAGATGTCCCGAACCATCCCGTTTGCTTTACATTGATAAAATCGTCCTTTGGGGCCACAAGTTATAACGCCGCACGCATCTTGGCCTCTGTGTTGTAATAGAGAGAGACCTTCACAGATCTCCGAAGCAGCGTTTATGTTTGAATCATGAAGCAATAAACCTAAAATTCCACACACTTCAAGTTGTTAGGGCAGGATTTATTTTATGAAGAACGCACATGACTTACTTGAGTAGAATAAGCTGTCAAAAACTGTCGTTGTAGGCCAAGATAGATAGATACAAGTGCGAGCATATCAATTAAAATTTTCTGTAATCGATCTGTAAATCTATTTATTGTCACACACGTTCGTCGGTAAAATCGTCACACTCCGGAAAGATAAAAACAGCGGTTGAACGCTTGGAATTTTGTAGTAACTACATATTATGTTTAAGATGAGCTATAACTGCAGGCGATAAGCGCCATATTCTACAATCCAGACGGGATGGGTGAGTTAAGAGTGGCGTACGAGGTCATGACAGGGTATTTAACAGAGCAATGCAGTTCGTGAAAGAATGTGTGGAAGGATGAACTTCCAATGCAAGCAAAAAACACAAATTAATGGATGGAGTAGATCTAGCACAATAGTGTGAACAACTCAAAGTTTGAGTTGCTTGGGCTTCTCCCAAGTGTAGCTGGGGTTGCCAAAGTGGCCATAAGACGCAGTCTTGAGGTATTGAGGCTTTTGTAAGTCGAGTTCGCGAACTAAGATATACCGTCAGAAAAAAATGATTCCAGAGAATATTACGATAACTTTACCAATGACACCAGGTCGGAGATCCCAGTTCTTACGGATGATCTCGACAATTTGCTCATCAGTCTTCTTTCCAGTACCGTAAGTATCAACATAAATTGATAGAGGTTCAGCAACACCAATGGCATATGAAAGTTGGACAAGAGCACGGCGAGCAAGTCCAGCAGCGACAAGCGATTTAGCTGGGAAACAATAAGAGTCCATGCATTTGTTCAGATACAAACGGACTCACCGATCCAGCGAGCTGTGTATGCAGCCGATCGATCGACTTTAGAGAAGTCTTTGCCGGAGAAGGCACCTCCTCCGTGTGCACCCCAGCCTCCATAGGTATCGACGATGATCTTACGACCAGTCAAGCCGGCATCACCTTGAGGTCCACCAATGACGAATCGTCCGGAGGGTTGGATCTTCAGGAAGAACATTAAAATGACAGCGAGATAACGCTTAGGGAAAACGTACGTGGTATATGGTCCTCTCATCAAGAAGTTTAGCGGGGATGACCTTTTTAACAATTTTTTCGAGGATCTCCGTGCGGAGGTCTTCAGTTGAAATTTCTTCAGCGTGTTGCGTAGAGATGACTACAGTGTCGACACGGAGAGGGATGGTAGCGCCACCGTCTTTCTTGTACTCGACGGTAACTTGAGTCTTGGAATCAGGTCGGAGCCAACCAAGTTCACCTGAACGGCGGGCAACAGCCATTGCAGCGTTCAGCTTGTGCGCCAGCATGATGGTCAATGGCATGAGCTCCTCAGTTTCGTCGGTAGCATAACCGAACATGATACCCTGGTCACCAGCACCATGGTCCTCAAGGGAACCATGGTCTAAACCCTGGGCGATATCAGGAGATTGTTGCTCGATGGCGACAAGGATGTTGCAAGTCTTGTAGTCGAAACCCTTGGAAGAATCGTCGTATCCGATCTGCTTGATGGTGTCACGGATGACCTTCTGGTAGTCCAACTTAGCCTTGGTAGTGATCTCGCCAAAGACCATGATCATGCCCGTCTTTGAGGCGGTCTCGCAAGCAACTTTGGAGGAGGGGTCCTCCGAAAGACAAGCATCGAGCTATAGCGTCGTATAAGTCAATTATGAAGAAGAATTAAACATGTTACTACGGACAATGGCATCGGAGACTTGGTCGCAAATTTTATCTGATCGCGCATCAGGGGTTTTCTCACTGGACAAGACGCGATTAACATACCAGGGTGACCTTCACCAACTGATTCAGAGGTGAACAAAAAGTGGCCAGGGGTAAGGGCAGAATGAACAGCTGTTCCGTTGGGAGCCATTTGAGTCTAAGATGTAAGTCTAATAGGATGGGATAAGAGACGAGGAAGGGAATGATCTGGTTTTTCAACTCGCGCAACTTTAAGAATTTTTATTGAAAGTTCTGATTATGTAATCCTCAGTCCATATCACGCCATCTCTCTCCCCTGTTTTTACCTGGGCGAGGCAGGGTCCGAACAAGGTGTTGCGATTCAATGCGATTCTTGTCCGGATCACCAGATTGCACCTAGGTTCAAAATATTTCCAGAAAAATGTCCGGATCGTTGACCTAGTTATTTTATGGCCCAATTTTGTCCGGATCGGTAGATCAGGCTCGAAAAAGGTCTGTATACTGCTCTCGCCTGCCTCGAAAAAGTATAATTTTGGCTTAGAATGAGCGTATCCTATCGTCTACGTGTATTGATAGCAGCCTTGAATTGTTTTCACCCTTCTGGAAATCACGGAAATGTGACTGTGAAATTTCAATAGACGGTCCTTGGGCTCAGAGATCTTGGAACCAAGTAGACAAAGAAATTGTGTTTGAAAGATTGAAGTCGAGCGGAATTGCAAACCTGGATACGAGATTGCTGAGATACTGGAAGATTCGCTAACAGCTACCTGTTTTCCGTTTTTACCTCCCGTTTTTGCATAGATGGCGATGACTGTGGATAAAAGTCCATGGAATTTATTAAGAAGACATGAAGAAACTCACCTCGGCTTTTACGAGAGCGGTTGACTGAAAGAAGCTAAGGAGTTTCTGGATGTGGGTCAAGAATGCCTAATATTAAAAGAGATCTCCGAATTTAAAATAAATAAATTCCAAGTCCAGAATAACATACAGAAAAGAAAGAAAAAATTCTAGTAGTATTCAAACTTGTCCGGACTCCGTGGACATCTCACCTCGGATTCCGGCACTGGCTGCCCAAAAATTCGGCCAATCTTGTCCGGATTGACCCTTGAATCCTGTCCGGATTCTGACCCTGCCAATCTCCCAGTGCCCAGAGTACTTTGTCATGTCAGAATCCATGGTTTGATAACTTTGATTGATGGATTTAGCTTCAGTAAACTCATGAGGTAAACGCCAGCGGCCGTAACTGATAGAAACTGAGAGACAGCTTGAATTTAGTTTAATACGATCTAGAATCACAACAAACCCACACCAAGTGGATCGGTATTACTATTTGTAGGAGAAGACGACTTTGGAATGGACGGAGAGCCGCGCCCAGGACGTGCTTTTGGAGGACCACGGCCGGTTGAAGAGCTCGTGGAGCCTATATTTTTACGGAGTGGTGTGGGGATCGTGGGGTCCAAAGGAAAGGGATCAATCGATTGACTGGCTTCAAGTCTGGTGGATGTAGACTGTTCCTCAACATCGTGAGATGAACCCCAAGGGTTGTCGTCGAAAGTAGTATATGGCTGAGAGGACGTATTAGAAGTAGCCCAAGGATTACTCATCACCACTGGCATAACTCGGGACGATGATTGTGTGGACGGAAATCGTTCTTGACCCCATGCACTTAAGGTTTCCCGTCCCCGCAATTCTGAAGTCTTTTCTGCCGTATCATCTTCCTGTCCCGTATTTCTCAAATCTTTAGCAACAACGGAATAAGCGTCCTGCACTGCTGAGAACGCAGCAGAAGCATTAGACGATAGTTTCCCCCAAACAGATTTAACACCACCCCCCGACAATAAATCTGCTGGCGGTCTCGCACGCGTCCAGATGGGTGAATTAGCAGGCGTAGATGACGAGGTTCGCATTCTCGATGCTGCAAGCGGTGTGGAAGGAGCTGTAGCTATGTTCCGTAGTAATGGACGAGGAGGCGTAAGATCAGGCAGGGATGAAGAAAGTTCTCGAACATTGGGACCGGTACCAGGGGATGTACTTCTTGACGGCACCACCCCTACATTTAATGACTGTGTCAGAGGTGATATCTTCGAGGGAGAGCCATGGGAAAGATCTGGTGTAATCGCCCTTTGGAGAACCGGGTCATCCTCTGCACTGTCCACTAGACCTGTAAATTCAATATGATGTCCCTGTTGAATAAAAAGCCTTCCATTCATTTCTTCGTCTGTCCTCCCGTAAAGCTCATGCCAGAAACGCACGTCCTTCGGATTAGGGAGCAGAACGCCCATGTCGGAGTCTGTGGCGCGTCTAGAAGGATCGTCTAATGTAGGTTCGTAAGTGCTGTTCCGATTTTGCGCCATTTCCGCTGGGCTGTTGAAGAAGTCCCATATGCTGTAAGTCCTTTCACATGGCGGGGGACCACCATCTCCAACTTTGCGTTCTCTTTCGCAGTTGAAGAGAAAGGTGCCAAACTGACAAGAATATAAATGATAGTATAGCCGGTGTAAGAAGCGCTCGTTGAACTCGAAGCGGTCAGGAAACTGCCGTTGAATCTGACGAACGGTCTCTAAAAATTGATGGAATATGGGACTTGTTTCTTTCACATGATTTTGGGAAGCGAAACGATTTTGAACGGAGGCGAGGAAAGCTTGAGCAGCGTCAGCTCCACTTCCAGAATTTGAATCTCCAGTCGGGGACAGGAAAAACTTTTCAGAAGAGAGATGCCCGCATCGGTCGAGGAACTTGTGGCCAAACGACAGCCACTCCTTCTCGATTAAGATTTCGAACCCACGGATGGTACGATAAAAAGGATCAAGACATAGTTGGGACAAGGCTGACAGCTGGGATGTTCGGTCCCATCCGTCAGAGCAGTGAATCAGTACATGTGATGAGTTGACATGGATATTTTTTGTGATGATGAGGGTTCCTTCCAAAATGGCTGAAATATGGCGCAGCCAGCCAGACCGCCGTAGCGCTTGTCTGTCGAGAACCGCGAGACCAGAAACACTCTCAGGAAGGTCGTTGTTGATGCTAGCGAGAAGCTGATCGGCTTCTTTCAAAGCTTCCACAACTTTGCCGATAGACTCTCGCATCGCATGAATATGATCAATTCCAAGATAGATCTTCTTGCCTTCCTTGTAGTACTCCATATTTTCTGTGCCAGCACCTTTCGCAGTATTAGCCACCGCATTAACAGTGGGCCGAGCATCGATAATGAGATTTGTTGTCGTCGCTCCATACACTGCCGTATTCGAAGTGCGCGACTCGGGTGACCAATGTGATTGGAATATGGCTTCGATTAATTTCTCGTCCTGGACCGATCTGCTCTGAGTGATACCAACCATCGGTTGGCTTGATCTCGTAATGCTGCCCTGTGCAATGTGGAGAAAATGTGTCAGCTACAGCTTTTGGATGGAAAGTTGAATTTCATGTACATAATTAGCCCAATGAAGATAGCTTAGAATTGGTATTCTGCATTTGCTCCGGTACTTCGAGGCATATTGAAGCGTCGCATCGCTTATTCTTGTAGGTACGATCAAACGTGATGGGTAAGTAGGACAAAACTGAGATATGTGTCAACCAGGTGGTGTGCGAAGATGGAGAGAGAAACATACTGCATAGTCCTTATTGAGATCCGTGAACCGCCATGCTTTGGATCGGGAACCCACCCCCATTCGTCCATATTCCTCGCGAGGAGAGTATAGCGTCCATCCTTCAGAAGAAGGAAGAGGGGGATTTGGAGTGTAGAAGAATGCATACAACTGTGACACAGAAGCTGCGCCAAAAGCTCAGAAAACCAAGTGCAATAGAGCCAGATAACTCACTGGCCACAGTAAGCTCTTTCACACTCTCGAAGACGTCGCCCGCATCAGAATCCTTCTTGAAAACCAAAGAGAACGATTCAAATGTTCGTGTATGAAAATTGAGTTGAGAGTGTCCCTGCAGATCTTGTGGAAGACGATTGACTAGTGATATCAATGGGTATGGCATCTAACCATTATCTTTTGAGAACTATCGGGCGAGGATGTACAACATCACTCACCCACATTTCCTTCTCGTCTTCATCGTTATAGCGAAATATAATATGGTGAGCAGTTAAATGTATGGTACCTCTCGATATTGAGCCAGATTTGGAGAAGAGCACTTGCTCGACCTGTAAACAACCTCGCGTTTGCGTCATCGGTGAAGGATGCTCTGCCTACTCACCTTGGAAATCCGTATTGCGTCCATATATGCCTTCCGAATGCGTAATTAGATACTGCGCTGGACTGTCTGAAGTACCGTGCGCTGGCTTTTTGGGGTTGAAACGTTGAATGTTCAAGATAAAGTTCCTCAGCTATTCATTATTGGTCAGTCATGTTTATGATTGTAATTTAAGCATTTATTTAACCCGGGACCACAATGTTTCAACCGCTAACCGTGATAAGTGCAGAAATGGTTCTCTGTCCAGAAGAGATCTCCTTATGGATGTCTCAACAGTTCTAGTCAGTTTATAGTTTGCCAACTTTCATAAGCTCAAAGGCACATGATTTGCAAAAAGGGACGAAGTTGTTTATTAATGGGCTATGTACACTCGACTTTTGGGCTGAGAACATCTGTCTCACAGAACCAATCCAACAAGGAGGGCGACAGCTGTCAAAGCACCAGCGGCGCCGCCGCTGATTTTCATTGCAGAGCTCGTCGTGGAAGTAGCTGTAGAAGCCGTGCCTGCGGCTGTTCCAGAGTCTGTAGACGACGCAGAAGCCGACGAGCCAGTACCACTGGCTGTAGCTGTAGCGTTGGTCGCCATAGCAGCTGCCTAATAGGGTTATATGAGCATATTTAACACCATCATGCCAATCATTCATTTGCTTACTTGGAAAGCTTCGAAGGTGTTACCACTTGTTGGGGCGTTGATAGCGAAGACCATACCCATTGCGCAATGGCTATGAAATATCACCGTTAGGTTTTTGTGAACTAATATACAATTGGAAACTCACCTGACGGGGTTCTTCTGCGCGCAATAGAACCACATGGGAGTAGTTGCATTCACCATGATAGTGAATTGAGGCAACTGGGTAGCAGTGGCGCTTACGGGGTTGAAGCCAGAGTTAACTCCCGAGGCCATGCGCGAGCAAGGGGCAGCAAATGTCGATTGGGTTGCAGTCTGTAAAACCTATATGAGAATGGAACTACAAAAAGAGGGTAAGACTTCATGCTGACATGGTTCTTAGCTTGGCTTAATAATGCACTAGGTATTAGTATTATGTTGGGTCATAGGTAAATTTGAGCTTACAATTGGAATGTGACAGTGTCGCCAACAGCAGCGGTGATGGAGTTGGGACTGAAGGTCAGCTACACAGATGGCATGAATTCAACTATTTTCTGACATCAGGGGATTTTAGACGTACTGTCCCGTTGGAGCCAACCATTACCATGGTGTTGGCGGCATTGACGACGCAGGCAGCAGCCGAGAGTAGAGTAGCAATAACGAAAGAGGAACGCATTTTGTTTAATGAATTATCAAAGAAAGAATCCAGTGAGCCTGGAAAGATGTCAACAGATGGGTCATACTAAGACAAAATAAGGAGGGCTTACGCAGCTCAAAATAATAACAGAACGGAAAGAAAGAAGATGATGGTAGGGAGGTGAAAGGAATCAGACCCTCCTGCCTTTTGTACTTTGACAACAAGATCTAGATGTTTCTATGTCAATAAAGTTTGATCCATCTCACGCAAGCATTCCTGAGGCAACGGGAAAGATCTGAATAGAAACTTTGGTCAGCTGTGTATTGTGTTAATTTTAGATCGATAAGCGCCAAATGGGATGGGTTTATATTGCTTTTTGGGGTACCTTTGGAATCCTCATCGCAGAGGTGGCTGTAGCTGAAACTATACCGCTGCCAGCGAGAGCTACCAGTGTACCGCATAATCAGCGCCCGCTGGCAAAGAGTCCGTAAGCTTCCTGGAAGGAATCTAGATTTGAATCAAATGTCAGCAGACCTCAGTCATAGCCTCCATAATGTCAGAACCAAGGTATTACGACAGGTATGGCGCAGGCTCCACCCAGCACCGAAAATAGAATGATAACAAACCGCGGATTGTGGATTGTTACTCAGGACCAAAGCCACACTGACAGCAGCGGCATTCTTATCATTGATCATCAGAGAGGAACCTTGTTCGGCTGCTTCACCATCCTTGAAGGGCGGGTACTACATAAGAGGTATACTAAGTATGAGATGAGTAGTGCGTCTATATGCACTCGAGCTTTCCATTCCTCAACAGCACGAGCAGTTTTGTATCCAAACGCTAACTTGGAGGTACGTAGCAGGGACCATCGCAACTTATCTTGACTTTCAACTGTACTAGTATTGAAAGTTATGAGTGTATTTTTCCAGGGGGCACCAGGATCGAAATGCCGGACCAGTACTTGGTTAGTTGGTCCAGCCGGAGGCCCCCCCCCAAAAAAAAGGACTTCACAGAGCTAGGCTTTAAAACATCAATTTGAAGTTATTAAGGCCTTACTATGTGCAGAAGATGTGCAGAAATGAGTTCCTCTAGTAGCATATGTCTGGTCTAGGTAGATATGTCAGAAAAACCAAGAAAAACATATGGGTGCCTATATGGTGCTCATATGTGCTAAGATCATCAGCATTTTGGGTAATATTCCAGCCACAGAATGTGCCTATCGGTCTGACAGACCTTATCTTTTTGACTGGTAATTATGGCACTGAGTCCCTCTCATAGAACATTTTAGTGCTGAGTCAGTGTGTCAGTGGTTATTGTACTGATTTCATCTCAAACCTGCTATGATCTAATACTGCAGCCTTTCTTCCATTCATGCATCATTTTCATCATTTTCAAACCAAAAAGAAAGCAAAATCAATAGTATTTCAACCTAGGTACAGAGCTACTACCTGACAGCAAGTAAAATATAATACCAAGCAATGCCCCAGCCCTGCCTTCTTATTTCCTTGGGGTATGTAGATCTGAGCAAAAAATTGAATTTTAAAAGACAGTAAGTATGATGTATGAAAGGCTCACCCTCATAAAGCTTTGGATGGAAGAAGGAAGAAGGGCACATCTGCTGGCCTAATCCTATTATCCTTGAGAAAGATTGCACTGCCATCAACATGTAAATACGGTCCAGTCCCACTCACCTGTTCCCTCGGACTAGGGATGCTGAAGTTCAGTTCTGAACCAGTCCAGAGAACCAGAACCAACTGAACCGAACCAAGTTTCTGGTTCTGTTCTGGTTCTGGTTCTGGTTCTTGATTGGCCAGAAATCTGAGAACTGGTTCTGAACCACTATATCCCAAAGCAAACATTTAAGTAATATATTTACTTATTTGCATTACTTTACAAGTTAAATGGCACAATTGTTAGGGCAACTGCGATGCTGACTTAGTCAAGCTAGCAGGGGATCCAAAGTTAATAATATTTCAGAAAAGATATCTACAAGTGACTTACCTAGCAGGGGATCCAAAGAGGAAAGGATGGGGATCCCTGCTAGGCTGGGGGTATTTAAGTACTAATATGGACATAACAGAGATATAAAATAAATGATACAATAATAATTAATTAATTAAATAAGAAGTGGTGTGATGTGAAAAATAGAAATAAAAGATGGAGCGAAATGGAGGATTGGAGTAGGAGCGGAACTACGGGGTTCTGGAGCAAACTGGTGACGGAAGCAGAGTTGGACGGAAGGTCAGAGGTCATCAGAAAGGTGGGGTGTACATTTCTAAGGTTGAGGTTTGGGTTAAAGTCGGGTGTCCCCTAACAACAATGTACCTGTATGTAATGAAAATATTTATTCAAGTCACCAACACAATATATTTCCAATAGGGCTGCGCGCCGTCACTGTACCGTGAAGGGTCTGGGACATCAAAAATATGGCTGTAACTCCATGGCCATAAGAGGGGTCCATCAAATTCGCTGTGTATTCACATGGCAGTGGCATGGCTGGGCTCAGATCAGCTGAATGAAGCTAAATCTGAGCTCAGATAAAATTTTGGGAGAAATTTACCTGCTGGGCATCGCCATCAGTGGTCTGCTGAACTGTATTTTACAGCACACGGTACAGTACAATGTGAACCATAGCCATGCCGTGGAGGGTTGAAAGTTCAACAAATATGGCCGTTTGTTACATTCCATCACACATTACTCCGGTCTGACTCTGTCGGAGTTGTTTCCAGTAGTTCGTACTCCGTTCCAGTACTTTCCCTTGTCTCCGACTCTACTCCTCCTACGTCCGACTCCGAGACTTCTCTGTATCATTCCGACTCTTCCGACGATATCCCAAACCCCTTACCACACCTTTGTCATAACAACTATTCCTTTGTCATCACTTTCCCACTATCAGTCAGCACACCAGCCATGGTTTATTCACCCAAGAATGCAGGACCTTTTCCAGGAGCAGAATGCAGCACTTATATTTATATTCTATATTTCAGTTGCAATTCCTTTTACATTCAAAGTACTTGAACTTGTATGTTTTCCCTCAGTTTGAATATCAACCTAGTTTCCTCCTCCTAGTCATCCTCTAAGTTCCCGCAACTTCCGGTTCCACTCCGTTCCGTTCCTACTCCGAAATTAGGACACGAAGGTTTAGGGTAGCACAGCACACACACTGAGGCTATAGTCCTTTCCCGTTCTGTGGTTCTGTTCCGATCAGACTCTGTCCGATCTGGTTTTACTCCGATGTTTTACTCCGATGTTTCCCTTGGTTCTAAACTTAACACCGTTGACTTACGGCCGACTACCGTTACGGTACGATGTGCAGCCCTAATTTCCAATCAGAAGTACATCATTTTATGGTCTGGCATAGTACATAATCAATAATATGTCTCATTTACTTTATAACTTCAGGTATTATTAATATTGATATATTCCTACTGCAAGAATCCAATTCAAAGTTGTCACTAGTTGGCAAAATGATTTAGTAGTATTTTTTCTTTTCATGTTTACTTTTAGTGATGTCATAGTTATAACACCAATACTACAAACTTCTGGCCTCAATTTTCAAGATATATTTATTTCTAAGAAATAAGATGTAATTTTAGAAAATAAAATCTAATCACCTGCTTGGAGTGTACAAGGGAGCCTAGGTAGCCAGAAAATGGAAACACCCTGAACCCAGCAGTGTCTCCAGAGAGTGAAATTGCGCGTAACAGGTTACAAATACAAATACAAGTAGAAACAGTGGATACAATATGAATAAGAGATAAAAACAAACAGCAAAAAATGAAGTGGGTGCGTCAAAACCTCTGTTAAGGGCAAAAACCCTGATGGGAAAAAAGGCCCTTAACATGAGGAAAGCTACCACACGGGAGAGGATGGGTGGGTAAGCAGAAAAGAACCGAGCGACTACTGCAAGTATGAAGAGAGTAAACCTTCACGAAAATAAGCACAACAGGGGAAAAGATCAAACTCACCCAAAGCATGAGAGAGTACGATAAAGAGAACTCTTGTGCAATGAGCAGGTTTTATGAGATGAAGGTGGAACAAAAAGTAAATAACATGTGAGACACTAGCACCGAGTGCCAAAACATGACTAAGGAGGGCGTGTAGTGAGGCGTGACCAGAAAGGAGTCAAGTATGACTAAGAAGGGCCTGAGCGAGGCACGGCTGGAGCGACTAGGCAATTTAACCCTCGCAGTGATTAGCCTGGTGTAAATGAGGTTTAAAAGATGATTAATCAGGTTTAAAGATAATCTTTACACAAGTTCAATGAATGACACGACGGGCCTCTGGTACACAGCTGACCTGTCATGTGTACACAAACAATGACAGTAAATGAAACACCCATGACACACTCCTGAGATGCCCACCAGGGTCAGATGACTATCTCTCGCCAGAGTCAGATGTTTATCACTGACGTTGAGGAGAGACATAGTGGGAGGGATTTAAACCAAGCAACCCGGGAAGGTTAGCTTTAGTCTTTGGAAGTCTGGTCCAGTCCGGTTTTTTGGTATTTTTGGACAGGACCGGGACCGCAACCAGTCCACTTAGCTTCTAGAAGGTCAAAAGACCGGACTGGACCGATTAGGACCAGTCCACATCGGTTTTTTGCAGTCCTGGACCAGTCCTGGTCCAAGACTGTCCAGGACCGGACTTTTGACAAATACCGGTCATATTTTCATATATAACATCAGACAAATATGTAGATGTGATTTATACCTTTAGAATAAGCTCAAGAACGTTAAATTCCGTTGGGAAATGACAATTTTATGGTGATATTATTGGTTTCCTACTATTTTGTGTACATTTTTACTGTTTTATTTTTTTCTCAGTGATTATTTGACCAATAAATACGGTCTTTATCTCGTTCAAAAGGGAAAAATAAGGGCTACAAAACTACCAGTTCAGACCGGTCTTTTACCAGTCTTTTATTCTCAAAAACCAAAAAACCGGACTGCTGGTCCGGTCTTTTGCAGTCTGGTCCAGTCTTTTTGCAGTCTTTTTCCAGTCCTGCAACTGGACTTCCAAACACTAGTTAGCTTGTATCCCTCCACTCACTGTCTCTCCTAGGTAAATACATCTTGACTCCTTTCCTTGGTATTTTGTCATCTCTTCGCTAACCATCTTGCCTAGACTTGGGCAGCTAGAAGTACCAGTCTGCTTATTCGGTTACTATTTATCCATTGGACTATCATCCTCAACTATGAACCATGGTTCACCATTCAACATTGAATCTGGAATCACTACTCAACCGGCTGCGCACAATATTACAGGATCTGGATATGCTGTCCCTGTTGCAACACCTCACCAGTCCGGAATTGAACAAGGAGAATTCCCCTCAGACTCATTGTCCTTCACCAGACCAACCAACACTTCTTCAGAGGATGAGCGAGTTTGACTTGTTGCCAAACTCGAATCAGGTATTGAACGCCTCCAAAAGGGAGGTGCAACTAAAACGGAAATGGTCTCCATCATCATCCAAATTCTCCAGGGAAACCCTGATGTCACGGGTACTGAATCACAAAAGGAAGTGACCTTCAACTCCTATCTTGCAGAGATCCTCTCTATCCAAACACCTTTGGACCCCCTCACCAGATCGAATGAACAAACCAGACCACCCTCTGATCGCTGATCCTCAGCCCTCAAAGAAACTTGTCCCCAAAAAACTTGCAGAGCGCATGAACTCGACGGCTCAGATTCAGGAGACAATGAAGATAAGTCAATCAAAAGACAGAAGCTCCTTGAATCCAACATGCCCTGGTTCTTCGCAGATGAGAACGCAACCTCTAAAACTATTCACCCCAGTTGCCAAGAAACTTGTTGGTTATTGCAAGCCTACAACAAAGACGTATCCAAAGCAAAATTCTTTGTCAAAATTGCACTGAACTCACCAGCCGTAATACCATCATCTCAGTGGGGACAAATCTTCAGAGGAGATGCCGTCGACCTCAATCAAATCCTTGTGTCACTCCACCATGTTATCACTGATGAAGAGAGGAAGGGCCACGTGGGAGACACAGAATTTTCTCTTGGAATCATTGACTTGAAAAAACATGTCTGGACTGCTGCTGAATGGTCTTCTGCCTGGAGACAAGCCTCTAGAGCGATCTCCTTCGCATTTCCCCATTGAAAAACCAAATTACTCAAATATGGAGACTATATTGAAGAAGAATTTGCAGCCAAATTATCCTCCTCCCATCACAAAATCATCTTATATGATATTGCCCTCAGAAACAAAGTTGGCGCAGGACAAAACTCCCTCCTTACCGACATACACCAGTTCACTTGGCTCTACTCAGCCATTGTCATGCCAGATGGAATTGATGCACACGGACCATCACTCCCCAACAAGAAATCGACTGGCCATACCTCAAACGGTCAACAAGAAATTTGTAACAGATACAACCTTGGAACCTGTAGACTGACGGATGCTGACTGCAAATATCGACACATCTGTAAAGGATGCGGGAAAGCTGGTCACCCCAAGACCAATTGCCTGGCAGGGGGCCAGTGAAGTCTACGGCCTCCAACCAAAATATTTATGGCATAACCTATGGCATAACCTATGGGAAAACTCATCAATGCTATCGCCCACAACTGCTGAATGGTCTGAATATGCAACACCCCTGCCTCGTCCTCCAGTTTCAGAAACTACAAATCCTATTATTCATAAAATGATTACTGACAATCCTGACCTTTTCCAGATTGTCACGCCCATAAAAATTGATGTATTCAAGAAATTGCTCATCAACCACCCTAATCAACCTTTCATCCAGTCAGTCTGCGCAGGTCTTTGTGAAGGTTTCTGGCTGTGGGCGGATAGCCTTCATGAGGATCTTCCTATCACCCATGATGAATTGCGCCTTCCCTCATCGGACTTAGAAAAGGCATCCTTCGTCCATAATCAGTGTCACAGAGAGCAAGAAAAAGACTGATTTTCAAAACCTTTTGGCCCTGAACTCCTCCCAGGCATGTACTCCATGCCAATCCATGCTGTAGAGAAACCCAACTCAACCAATCTCTGCCTCGTCACCGACCACAGCGCTGGACCTTTTTCACTCAATCACATGATTGACCATTCCAAAGTCACTGGTTTCCCTTTGGATAACCTTCACCATCTTGGGGAAATTCTTCTCGACATCAGACACTCGCTTGGTAATGTTCCTCTGACTATGTGGAAATCTGACATCTCCGAGGCCTATCACCTACCTGTTAGCCCTTACTGGCAAATCGAACAGATCATCACTGTAGACGGGATTTGCCATGTCCATAATCTAGCATTTGGAAGTAGCGCATTGCCAGCTATTTTCATCTTGTTCAACAGCCTTGTTGCTTGGATAGCAAAATACGAGAAGTTTTTTGATTATCTTGCTGACTACATAGATGACTCCTCTGGTTGCGACCTTGAGGGAGACACAATGTTCTACAAACCATACAGCATCAATCTACCTACCCACCAAAAACAACTACTCGATCTTTGGGACGAACTCAGAATCCCCCATAAGCACCATAAACAACTTTCCAGAACCCCCCTCACCATCATTGGCATCAGCGTCAACCCAAATGACATGACCCTGACACTACCTGACTCAGCAAAAACTCACCTCCTTGATGAACTCCTCTTCTGGGCGTCAAAACCACCTAAACCTTTGTCCAGATCCTTCAAACTTAAACACTGGGAACGCATGACCAGCTGGTTTAATTGGGCTCTTAATGTCTACCCTTACCTTTGTACAGCTCTCAATAATGTTTACACCAAGATTAAAGGCAAACATAACCGGGAGCAACAAATCCATAATCAACAACGCCATCCAGAATGACTTTGAGTGGGCTATAAACCACTTAAGGTCTTCCAGCAGCATACGAATTCTTAAATCAGTAGCATGGACACCTTCCATAGCTGACTTCACCATTTATTGTGACGCTTGTCTGGATGGACTTGGTTACTGGTACCCTGACTCAAAAGAAGGATACTATGCTCCCGCCCCCATCAATGTACCTACTAATGTTATTTTTTACTTCAAAAGTTTATGTGTGCTCTCTGCTCTCACCCATGTCCAGACTCAAGCACCACCTGGCTCAAAAATTGTTATTTACTCTGACAACTCCAACACCATGTCACCATCGACATCTTCCAATCCTACCACTCCCTACCTCCATACAACCAGTTGCTAAAAGATGCCATCAATATTATCCTTCGCGTGCCACCAATACAGCCTGTGGGTATTACATGTACCTGGCAAAGCCAACATCATTGCCAATGCTCTGTCACGCATAAAATTTTCAGTTGCCCTAGCGCTCAAACCTTCACTGAAGGTTTTCTCCTTTCATCCCCCCGGTATCGCGCACCAATACTGATTGGTAGCGTGAGAAGAAAGCTTAAAAGTCGCCATCATGAAAATAAGCGGACTTCAAATTCACTTACCTATTTTGGAAGCAGCCCTGAATCGTGTTCCTGGTCAACAAAATCATTCGTTCAACGATAACATCCCCATCGCTCATCATACTCTCAATGTCTCACACTATGCTCTCCATTGTTTTCACTATCGACATGCTCCTAAGCATATACCATCCGTTCGTTCCTTGGCTAGTGATCCAGCAAAGCGATCAATCTACTATTCGCATCGGTCATCGGCTCGCGTTTGATCGTATCCTTGGTCCATCATTTCAAGAACGGCCCCTTTATGGACGCATCAACTACATCTCCCATTATGTACAAGGCTTTGTCATTGTTGTTGTGGCTATGGACCCACAAGTCTTCCCCTCAGCCATCTATCTTGCCATCCCTCGCTCCTGGATCTCACTCAGTCCCCTATCCTCCACTATCTACCTCTTATCTTATCATTCACTGCCAAAACCATCATTCACGCGGTACCTGAAGCCTTCCCACCCTCTTTATGACAATTTAGGAAGTCCAGGAGGATCACGACTAAGCAGGAATTGCAGATGAATCAGCAGCAGAGGATTATTCTCGCAGTGTGTCAAGTGTTATCAAGGCTGCGCGACATGGGACCATGGGCAAGTAGTGTTTTCTCGGGAACAAGGCTGCGCCTTTCAAGTGTTGACTCAGGACCTTTCACATTTTGACATGACCACACGCCTATGGAGTCGATATATTTTTGCTATTGGACTATGTACACTGCCTTCTCTTCTTTTCTCTCGCACTTTGACACTTTACAGATTTTTTTATTGTTCCTTCTTCTTTTCCATTGTTCTTTTCTTCTCGCAGCTGTCCTCTCTTCATCTTTCTTCCTTTGACAGCGCGTACTTCTTTTTTTTTATTGTTTTACATAGCCTCATCCTTAGGGTATAAATACTGCTCTTTTGTACCAGGATAGGTAGTTCAGTTCAATTCATTCTTACCCCCCACTTTCATCATCTCAGTGGAATTCCAGTGAATTCCTTCCTCAAGTTCGCTTTTTCAGTCCTCAACTGTCAATCTATCCCCACTGCTAATTGCTATAGTCTTGCTGAAGACTTCCTCTTATTCCTCCTCATCCTCTTCCTTAATCCCTCCAAGTTCGCTTTTTCAGTCCCTTACTGTCAACCTACTGTCAACTGCTATAGTCTTACTGAAGACTCTTCCTCATTCATCCTCATCCTTCTCATCTCTATTCTCACCCCCTACCTCTGTGTGATACAAGTCTAAGGTTATACCTTCCCTAAACGAACAACAGGGAGGCTTTTGACTTAAAGACTAGTCCATTGCTCTCTGGTTGGAGTTTATATACAACAACAACAACGATTTATACCGGTATGGTGGGGTTACCAGTATGATTCCTTCACTTCTTTCCTCCAGACAACCTCCTCGCAAGGCTTGGTCTAGGGAACACCTGATACGTGAACGTGCCATTGGGCTTGGTCAAGCAATCAACAAATCAACACAAAAATCTTATAACTCAGCATTGAACTCCTATCTATCCTTTGTCCATCTTCATGACATGCCCATGGACCCATCACCAGAAACCCTCTCCCTCTTCACAGTCTACATGTCTCATCACATCAACCCATGATCTGTCGCCTCATACCTGTTGGGAATCTCGCAACAACTCAAACCCTATTTTGCCAGAATTCATGAGGCCTGTCACTCGCCCTTAGTTGAACAAACCCTGAGAGGGTGTATGCGTCTCAAGGGAGTAGCCACTAAACATAAATGAGTGCTTACACTTGGCAACCTTGATCATCCTCCTGTCTCCATAACAACCTGCTTTTCATCACTATGCTACTTTCTGGATTCTTCATGCTCCTCCGTCTCAGGGAACTCACCTTCCTGAACAACATTCAACTCCATAACTGGTGCAAAATCTCCAAGCGATCCTCAGTCGTCATCACAGATTCCCACTATGAATTTAACCTCCCCTCTCATAAAGCTGACCACTTTTTTGAAGGCAACAAAATTATTGTCAAACAACCACCATTCAGCCAGATCAACACCCTTTCATATTTTAAGTGTTACATCACAAATCGAGACTCCCTCTTCCCCCTCTCATCACCTCTCTGGCTCATGTCTGATGGCTCGGTTCCCAACCACCAATTCTTCATTTCCAGACTTCACTCCTTTTTCTCACGCAATATTGGAGGCTACTCAATGCGAGCAGGCAGAGCTACCTCCCTTGCCAAACACGGAGTACCTCCATCAATCATCCAACCCATGGGCCGTTGGTCCTCCGACACCTTCATCATTTACATCAGAAGAAACCCAGTCCACATCCAAGCCCTCCTGTATTCTCAACAACACCATTAATGGCCTCAGGTTTTTTCCTCCCTATTTCGTCCCTTTACATTACATTTCCTCGCCCTCGTTCAACTCATCCCTTTTTTCCCTTACTCTTATGTATTTGTACCTACTGTTAGCCACCCCTTAATCCCCCCCCCCCCTTTTCTCGATAACAGGCCTTTCTTTCCTTTCTTTCCCAAAACTTTTTCTCTCCCTCTCCTCTCATCATTTCATTCATCATTAAAAAAATAAAAAAATAAAAAATTATAGATGTACCTAGTCAAGAAAATGCTATATTAGACTGTTCGGCTGGCCTTAGAGCTGCCAAAACCGGTTCTGACATGCTACACCTGTTTGCACCTCCCACACCCGGTCATCATTGGAATGAGAATTTCTTGTCTAATTGGTGATATCCTAACAAAAGTCTATTTTTAACTGGTTCTTATGGTTCAAACTGGTTCTAGTTCTGGTTCTGGTTTTCTTAAGTGGTTCTGGTTCTGGTTCTGAGAAAATGGGTCCTGAACTGAACTGAACTGAACTTTGGCATCCCTAGTAACTTCTATTACATCCTAGCTGCATATAGTCAAATTAGCTCACACACTTGTAGTAGTGCATATCTTCGACTCGGATAAGCACCTTTGTATTTCACTTGATTCCCAGGTTCCTTACATCCTCTAACACTAACACATGCTTTCATGTCACTTGTTTCCACTTGGAGTGTCCATTTGTACCAATTTTGGGGCTCCAATCAAAAAATCTGTGTCCAACAAGTCAGCTGTTTCTAATTGCATGTTACTCACATGCTCATAAATAATGAAAATAAATATTTGAACAACATTTTCTTTTATTCTATGAGTCTATTATTCTGAACATCTAGCAGCCTCACTGATGTGCAGAATCATCTTAAAATTGCATTATTTTGGCCTATTCTGAGGGGTTCCAAAAGGATTTTAGCTCAGCCTCCAGCTGGACTACCTAGCTGACTAAGGTCCAGGATTCAGATTCCCATGCACCCTTACCCCACTTCAACCTTGACTTGAACTTGATCATTTTGTGCTTGGCTTGATCAGGAAATGCAGCTTGTGCAAAATCCACAGTCGGATCACACACAATTCACCCCTTTTGCATTTCTCTCAACTGAGTGTTTGGGTGTGTAGGTATCAGAAAATGGTAGGCTTCTTTCTAGATTGATCAAAGAGTTGTTGAAAGAAAGGAAAAAGCCACAGGTATGCTGAAAATACACCAAGAAGTAAAGTCAACATTGCAGAGGGCTGAGTCAATCCAATCCCTTTTGCTGTAGAAGGGTGTATTAATGTAATTACATGACCACACAATGGTGTCCTGTTACTGGATGTGCATAGGGATCTTCACCCTTCTTTGCTGGGCCCCATACAGACGGTACCTGGAAAGAAACTTGAGAAAGACAATAAAGATCGCATCACAGGGGAAGAGATTATACCAGATGGTCCTCGGTGCGCTGGCAATGATGAATTAAACTGAGGAAGATAGAAATTCAGGTACAAGGGGATTGAAGGGGATCAGACAAGGCAGAAGGCACTTACGTTGCACTAGCTTCACTAACTCGAACTCTTGGCCTATTCAAATCGTCTCGCAACCGTTGATTGTGCTCCGTCAACCTTTGAAGCTTAATTTCCGAAACGGATTGCTGTTGGAAGGATAAATCTGGAGTGAAAAAAGAGATATAGTTGGATAAAATTGCGAACTGTGGGGGCGGCATTGACGACGCAGACAGCAGCCGAGAGCAGACTAGCAATAACGAAGGAGGAACGCATTTTGTTTAATGGATTATCAAAGAAAGAATTCTGTGAGCCTGGAAAGGTGTCAGCACTGGAGGGGCCATAGTAAGACGAAATAAGGAGGGCTCACGCAGCTCAAACAAAATATTAACGGAACGGAAAGAAAGAAGATGGCGGTTGATAGCTGAAAGGGATAGGACCCCTTGCCTTTTGTACTTTGACAGCAAGATCTAGATATTCTCACGCAACCAGTCCTGAGGCAGCGGGAAGGATCTGAATAGAAACTTTGGTCAGCTATGTATTGTGTTAATGGGATGGTTTATATTGCTTTTTGGGGTACTTTTTGAAATCCTCACCGCAGAGGTGGCTGTAGCTACAGGTGAAATTATACTGCTGCTGGTGAGAGCTTGTACTACATAATCGGCGCCCGCTGGGAAAGGGTCCGTAAAATTCCTGAAAGGAATCTAGATTTGGGTCAATGTCACCGACCTGATCTGTCCAGCAGACCTCAGTCATAGCCTCCATAATGTCAGAACCAAAGTAAGTATTACGACAGGTATGGCGCAGGGCTTCACCCAGCACCGAGAATAGAACGATAACAAACCGCCGCGGACTATTATTGTTGCTCTTGCTCACGACCAAAGCCACACTGGCAGCAGCTGAATTTTTATGATCATTGATCATCAGAGAGGAACCTTGTTCAGCTGCTTCAGCTATGAGATGAGGCAATTCCAACCGGGAAATTCCGATCACCCGCGACGTTTGGCAGGCACATAATGATATTTGTTGCAATCACTTGCATATGTTTACTTTTCGCCTGATCACGCAGAGCAGTGCGTCTATATGCACTCGAGCTTTCCATTCTTCAACAGCACGAGCAGTTCTGTATCCAAATGCTAACTTGGAGGTACGTAGCAGGGACCATCGCGACTTATCTTGACTTTAACTGTATTGAAAGTTCTCTCGAAACGTCTAGACATTCTCAAAGGCTGTAGCTTCCAAAGACCGAATTACCGTAGTTGATTTCTATGCGGAGTATGTTTCCTTTTTCTTTTCTTAGAAAATTATGGCTTACACACACAATTTTCTTTCCCAGTTGGTGTGGTCCATGTCACCAACTCGCTCCCGTTATCGAAAAATTGACGAATGAACCAAACAAATCAGGTTCAGGTCTTCCATTTGATTTGGTGAAGATTGATACCGACACCGAAGTTGGTCAAGGTGTGGGAGGACAATATAAGGTCCGCTTGGTTTCACCTCAGACACTCATCAGGCTGACGATTTTTAACGTTAGATCCGCGCATTGCCCACTGTAATTGCATTTCGAAATGCAACAGTTATCTCACAATTTGTCGGAGCAATTAGCGAGGTAGACCTCAAGAAGTTCCTTGACAAGCTATAGTTTAATGTTCAAGCTTACCGCTTATGGTATCGCTTGTAGAAAAAATGATAGGTTCTGTCATTCGCTTTTATCTGTGTAGAGATTTGTGATGGATGAAGTGCAGCTGTTTGTACGATCATAAATACGAGAAAACGCGATAAAAATGAGTACAGCTACAGGATAACGAAATAAAAGTGAAAATTCCAGGGAACAAGATGGAAAGGTATCAAAAGCATCAAGGAATAGTAACAAATATATAAAAAACTTGGGAAGAACCGGTAATGAAAAAATGATCAAATTGTCCCAGGACCAACAGTGAAAGCGGGAGTATGGGATGATGATGTTACATTGCTATATGGATAACAGAGTACCAGACAGGGTCAGTTTTGGCAGAGGCCTGCTCTGAGCGTACTCCGCCAAGTAAAGGCCGGAAAGTTGCCGGGTGAAAGATGAGATTATTAGGTCTTTATTGGATGCTGCAACATTTTGCTGTGGTTTGCTGTCCATATGGATCTTCGGCTCGACCCACTGGTCCCCAAACCGAAGGAACCTGAAAAAAGGAAGTTAGACACCCCCCTTAAGGGGAAATTTTTGGCGTTCAGAAGTCATGACACGAACGAGGTGGTCCTTCGTTGTTTTACAGTATCGAATAAGACTGCAGAAAGCAGACGGAGAGATAAGGGTGACTCGTCAGTTACCACAGAGCCATGGACGAAGAGGGGCTATGTACCTGGCGCTAGCTTCACTGACCCTCATTCGTGGTCGGGCAAGGTCGTCCCTCAGACGTTGATTATGTTCTATCAGACGCCTCAACTTCAACTCTGACATAGACTGTCGACCTCCTGTGCGAGAACTCATGATGACTTATAGAGAGTTGATAACGATTGATCGGCCTGGAGAAGACTGAGCGTTGAGCATGGGTACTGTTGAAGAGAGAGTAAATGTGCTTACGTCTAGGCGTTGAAGAAGATAAGCGTGCGTAAGGGGGCTGAGCGCCGCAAAAGTAAAGAATATGTTGTAGTTAACGATGATGGAGACGACGGCTTGGTCAAGATTGGAACTTGGTTTATAATTTGATTTTGCGGCTGTTCCAAAGAGTGAAGACCATGTGAATAATCTACCATAAAAGGTAATTTCATCAAATTACACACACACATCGCACTCACTCGGTGTAAAACGGATACAAGACTTAGTGAGCATACGTCCATAGCAAAGGTAAGTAATATAGGGCGGTGAAAGCAAAACAAGCGGTAAAAAGTGGAAATTGTAATGTAGGCCTCCGGGGTACTTGGGTAAATAGCGAATCATCCAAATGAACAACAGAGATATCGATGTAAAATAGGTATCGGATGGAAAACGGCATGCTTCTTTCTAGATTGATCGGAGAGTCGTCGAAAGAAAGAGGTATGCCGAAAATACACCAAGAAGTAAAGTCAACGTTGTGGAGGGCTGAGTCAATCCAGTCCCTTTTGCTGTAGAAGATGGGCGTTTTATTGTAGTTACATGATCACGCAGTTGCATCCTGTTGCTGGAGGTGCATAGGGGTCTTCACCCTTCGTCACTGGGCCCCATACAGACGGTATCTGGAAAGAAACTTGAGAAAGACAACAAAGATCGCGTCACAAGCGAAGGGATATACCAGATGGTCCTTGGTGGTCTTGCAATAACGAATTAGACTGAGGAAGATAGAAATTCAGGTACAAGGGGATCGGACACAGCAGAAGGCACTTACGTTGCACTAGCTTCACTAACTCGAACTCTTGGCCTATTCAAATCGTCTCGCAACCGTTGATTGTGCTCCGTCAGCCTTCGAAGCTTCAGCTCCGACATGGATTGCTGTTGGAAGGATAAATCTAGTGTGAAAAAAGAGATAGTTAAATAAAAATGCGAACTTTGGGTGGACGCGAGTTCATGGCGGAAATGAATGAATGAAAACAGCAGATGAAAAAAAGAGTGCAGAGAAGATAGAGTAGATAGGCAAGTTAAACAAGGAGGGGTGAAATGCCAGCCACAATGAGCCGCAGGGGATAAGAAGAGAATAACGCGTTGTTATCGGAGTCTAAATAACCCCTTCTCGAATCATAAACCAATGCCCCGAAAACATACTCAACGTAACAGCACTCAAAAGTCATGTCAATATCACCAAGGATATGATTGTCTTTGTACTTATAATTCCGCATTTAGCATCTCGTGAAAAATGGGTCAAGTTGCGTCCTAAAGCACGCAGGCCCACCCACATAAAGCAAGAAACTGAATTCAAGTTTGACGACGAAGGTGCCGATGACAATGGCAGTGAAACAGAAGGCTCACTTTTTGAATGGGAAGAAGAAGCAACACTTTTGTCAGACTTAATGGAAGAAGAGTAAGTTACGCGCATACAGACCCTTATTCGGAATTCTCAACGAGAAATTTAGACCACCACAAACGGCAGACCAGCGATATGACGCACTGGTGGAGAGCTTACAAGACCCATTTTTGAATGAAAGCAAACGTCTCAAGAAAGAAATCGCGGGCACTCTCGTTCCAGCAGCCAATCGTGTGAAGGTTGCTTACCAGAGGCTAGATCAGCATGTCGATACAGCTTACGGACAAGGAATAGTTCAGTTCAACAAAGCTTGCACAGAAATTGAAGAAACCATGTCTACCGAACAGACCAAATTTCGAAAAGCCTATCAATCTACACAGGTGATTCATTTCATATATATGCGCCTTCTTTCCTCACGACACCAATATAGGCAAAGATTGACATTTTATTTGAGCGGCTCAAGAAGGAATATGCTGTTAGGGACCAGTTATGGGTTGATGTCAAGAAAGCAATTGACGAAATCGGTATTTTCCTAGAATGCCATTTAACCACAAACGCAATGCGAAACTGACTACAACCGTCTTCAATTACACGTAGTGGCGCCGGCGATCGAACAGCTCAAGGTCACTCCTGCGTCAATTGAACGCACCATTGTGAAACTGGAAAAGAAGAGCGAGTCTCTCGAAAAGCATCACGACAATGACACGTCTTCTCTGGCTAACGTACTCTTGAAAAAGATTATCTGAACTCTTCTGTTGGCTACTGTGGACTCTATGAATTCTTCTGCCTTCTTTAACTCTGCTCTGTTTATCTGGGCCCTCTCGCTGTCCAAGTTCTTCGAAGTTCTATAGTATGCTTTGTCTTTTGCCTTTGAATTATATATTCCACTTTATGGATATATGTAGTGAGTTTTACTGCCACCTTTGCCAAGCCGTCACTTATATAACATCTGACGTGATAGCGCCTACAGTCCCTTGCCTTTGCTCTGACAGTATTCGTGGCAGTCATCTAGAAATATTATTTTTGGTGATGCCAGAATCCCTTACCATCGGACCTTTGAGAGTGGTTGGTTTGTTGATACTTGCTGTCAACCTACCGTTTGACCGAATGGCCAACCAGAGAGGATAATCCGGGAGCTTTAAGGCTTTGACTACTATGCTTCCGAAAGTTCCTGGGGGCTCCATAGCCGATTCTTCTTACTCTATCATGGGTGAAATTATAGGCTATTACAGGCTGCCAGCTCCATCCGTGATTGGCGGCTCGCACGGCTACAATTAAGGTAGGCACTCAAAATTAAATGTCATGTGCTTTAGCATAATTATACAACGACTCAGAGTCAAGGGAGCAATTTACCACAATTGTGAAACCATCAACAGTTTTGTTTTCAAGCTTTTGATTTGTTGATTGAACTTTACTTTTTTGAGATATGTTTTATCCTAAGTAATTGAACATGAGGAAGGAGCGTAAACATAGAAAAAATTTGTCTATGTGGAGGAGATCTGGGTTGTGACATGACCAGCCTTTCTATTTCACTGCCACAACCTCCAACCTTGGACTAGATGATCTCCCTGCTCATCATCTGAGTAACTGTATCCTCCCTCTTGTACAGAATTACAGGCAGTCTTATAACAATTTACAGCAATAAATGATATTATATATTTTATCTAACCTGGTGGTCTAGCAGTTCCTATCAAACCTTACTTTTTGTTGCTCAGGATATCGAAGAATGCTTCCTGAGGAAGATCGACTGTGCCCATTCTCTTCATTCTGCGTTTACCCTCTTTCTGATTTTCAAGATGCTTCATCTTGCGTTCATAATGTCCTGTACCGAGTATTTAATAAAGAGGATAAGCAGCGCAGCAAAGATATATTGATATTTACCTCCGTAAAGGCCAGCCGTGACATCTGCTCGCATAGCCTTCAGTGTCTCTCGAGCAATGACCTTTTTGCCAATTGCAGCCTGGATGGGTACCTCAAACATTTGCCGAGGAATGACTCGGTCTTGAAGAGATGAGTATTGAAAGGCTACTGATACAACGCATAACGCTCACGGAGCTTTTTGACCCACTGTCGACCAATAATATCTTGGGCAGACCGATGAACAATTAGGGCAAGGGCGTCGACAGGTTTTCCGTTCAACAAGAATGTCATCTAAGAGATCTGATTAGCGAAACAAAACAAATGATTTGGGAATGGTATACTTTAGCCAGATCGCTCCGCCTATAGCCTGCATCTTCGTAGCTATCTGTTGTAAGCAAAATATAGCCGACTGAATAACTAGGACCTACTCAAAACTGGCGAATCCTGAACTACGGCTTTTCAGCTGATCAAAGAAATCGGTCACAATCTCATTGAGCGGAAGGATACAGTTCAGGATTATTCTTGCAGAATTGCTCTCGCCGGAATCTAGATAACGATGTTCAAGTTCTTCCGCCCTATGGGAAAAACAAAGTTCCATCATGTCTCCAAAATGTTCTGGCGATTCAATCAAGTTAACGATTGTTTCTGGAATAGATATTTTTGCATACGTTCTGGGACAATGATAGACGCTTTGACAACGGGTTCCTGTATCTCTATGATGCGCTGACCGGTGTCGCCAACTTCAGGAAACTCAGTCGGATTGCTAATTGTGACCTCTTTATTCTGATAGATAACTGTAAACAGTGAGTGGAGAAATTTAACCAAAGATACGAAGGATAATACTTTTGTAGGGCACTGTAGGAGCAGTAATGATGACATTGGCGTCATATTCATCTTCCAATCTTTGACGGAAAACATCCATGTGCAAAGTGCCTAAGAAACCCAGTCGGCATCCCTGTCCTAGAGCACTTGAGGACTCTCGCTGGACTGTCACGCTTCTATCCGTAAGGGTAAGCTGAAAGTCCTTAAGATTAGAACCGCCTTCAACGCAGTGAAAAGATTCATACTCTGTTAATCGACTCTTCTAGTTTCGGGAAGTCATTGCTGTCAATGGGATATATCCCTGCGAAGACCTAGAATGCCTCATCAACAATAGCAGGACGCGAAGCTGAAGGAGAAACAAACCATAGCTTTTGTAGGCTGGAAACCTATCATTGGTTCCACAATTTCGCCCACTCGATGAATGGTATCTCCGATATGGGCTGGTATCCGAACATAACATCAGATCCAGTATGGCATGGAGTCAAAAAGACGTGTACCTTCCGACGATTGCTTCATGTTACACGCGATATAGCCAACCTGACCTGGATTCAAGCTTTCTGTAGGAATTTCCTCCGGGTGCATAATTCCTACTTCAGTGATTTCGTATTTCTTCCGGGTATGACATGAAGCAATCTTGTCGCCTAAAATTTCGAATTAGCGTTATGTTTTGGAAAAATTAGATGGTAGTACCTTTCCGAAGGACACCGGCCTGTATACTGATCAACGAGATTACACCACGATATTTATCGTATCTGGTAGGTAATATAAGGAGTCTGTCGCCATCAGGTATATCACGCATCTTACAATGAATCAAACATGAGAGCTTTCAAGGGTGCATCCATTCTAGCGAAGGGGGGAGGTATTCGATTTATGATAGCCTCAAGCAGAGCTTCAACTCCTTGGCCGGTCTTGGCTGAGATTTGGAGTATTTCTGAGGGGTTTATACCAAATGTAGACTGTATTTGAGCGGCTATGCGTTCAGGTTGAGCGGCAGGCATGTCAATCTGCTTTGGTGTCGGACATCTGGGACGAAGTAAATGTTCAAACACATACTTTATTCAACACTGGGATAATCTTAAGCCCTCGTTCTCTAGCGTTGTGGAAGACTGATATTGATTGAGCTTGAACACCTTGACTGGCATCAACCTAGATGACGTTAATATCCAAACATCAAGTCAAAGGGGGGCACCCACGAGTAAAAGAGCTCCTTGGCAGGCAGCCATAGATCGAGATACCTCCCATGCAAAGTCAACATGTCCCTTAATGATGAAAAATGGTCTTGAGAGTAAGATTTTTTTAAAAAGACTCTGCCAACGTACAGGTGTATCAATTAGGTTCAACAGATATTCCTTGCCTTCAAACAGATGTATCATGCTGAATTTCAATCATTCAACTTTCTGGTAAAAGCATCCACAGAGCATACTCAATTACCTGGCTGTCTGAGCCTTTACTAAACAAGAAAAAGGTCAAATTTGGGCAGTAACTTATCAGCTCTTCCAATCTGACCTGTTATTCCACGTTCACGTTCAACCTTTAGCTTGTCGAGTACCTGCTCATTCTTTCCACCGGTAGTCTTTTTCGGAATTGTTCCTGTCAACTAGGAAGGAGTTGAGTAAATGTGTCCATGTCAATGAATGATTTGCTTTGATACCTCAAGTAGTCTACAACGCAGGAGTCAGACAAACAAATTGTAGTGCAAGTAATACCCACCTGTCCGCAAGCGTCGACTTTCCATGATCTGAAACGTAAATTGTCAAGCCTCCGAAAGGAATACAACGACGTTTCTGTCGTACCAATATGAGCGATAATCGAGAAATTTCTATGATGACATTAACAAATTTCACAGGGCCATACATAGAAGAAGAAAAAGACAGAAACGTACCGTATAACATCGCATGTAAAAGCTTCCATAGCAATGGGTCCATTTGATGACCTCGAACTGTAAGAATTTGAAGATGAACTGAAGCATCTTGTCCGAGACGAGTGCAAGAGGGCACCAGAGATAAAAGTTCTCTCTATAACTCTTAAGCAGCCTTTATGCCATATAGACTGCATAAAAAAGGCTTCAAAAAACCGAATTTAACGCGTCGATCTTGTACGCAGTACACGGCGAAGGACACCAACAAAGTTTTTCGACTATAGCTTAGTCAGCCCGTCGTTCGGGTAAGTAATCGTGACATTCCAACAATCATGCATCTTCAAGGTTTCAAGAATCAACACCCGTGAATTAATAAAATGTCTCTAGCGGAAGCCTCAGAAACACGAAAGGCGCGTCTAATAGCTCTTAGAAAAAGAAAAGCAGGGGAAGCAGTCGATGAAGAGGGGTGCGTTTCATCAAATTCATCTTCACAAACCATTGCTAATTGCTTTGTACATGTAGAAATGCAGAACCTCTCATAAAAAATCGGAATTTTGATCCTGAGTCTCGAACGCTACGAAAGCACGCCAACGATGACGTCGTAATGCAAGATACTGTCGAAGTTCAGGTGAATGGACTCGCAGAACAAATCCTGGCAGAGGATGAGAAACTTCGAGCACAAGAACTGGTATGGTCCAACATTTCGATTCTTTTTTTGTATTATGTTCTCTAACCGAAAATAACCAACAGGACGTATTTAACATCGCTCCCAAACGACCGAACTGGGACTTGAAACGTGAGATGGAAAAGAAGCTGGCTAAGTTGGAGAGACGGACACAAGAAGCAATCCATACTCTAATTCGTCAGTACTATCATTTTAGTTCTAACACTTTGTACCGATTGACTGGGAACTCACTTCAGGGCAACGGCTTGCGGCCCAGAAAGGCGACTCAGATGATTTGGTCGGTGCAATGGCGGCCCAAGAGCGACAGAATGCCTCGGAAGCTCTTTCAGACGAGGAAGAGGACTAGGAACGGGCGTTATGGCAGTGAGTTTCTTTTATCAGCATCACCACCTTACGCACACTGATTAAGTGGTTACCAACAAACAGTTTCCCCGTCCGTCATGATCTTCTTTTCCCCGACAAACACGGTAGCGGAGCCCTGCCAAGTGACCTAACTTCCAGTGAAGAGGATCCAAAGATCTCAAGATTGTCTGGACACGTTGAACTCTGTCATGGGAGCATTCAGGGCTTCCAATTTTTTGGTACATATACCAACCATACAGTCTGGCGCAAGGCACATGAGATAATAACATGTTGATGTAAAAGGTTCATATATATCTTCGTGTGAGGCTACCAAACCCATATCCTGTGTCTTTTTATAAAACTTACCGCCGACCCGACCTCTCTTCGGATCGGGGTATTTGTGAACGTTTTCGCGTGCATCTCGGATGAGAATCCCTCTATGGACTTGGTGTACCTTTCTAGATTTATGAAACACTTTGAGAAGGATTTCCACGCTCTAAGGGTTCCTCAAAGGCATTACCGAGTCTCAAAATGTTTTCTAAGAACCAATAATATCTCAAGATCAGACCTATTCTTTGGGTGTGGATTTGAAGTCGAGGTAAATTTGGCTTAAGGATGACATATACAAACCGGCATTGTCAACGGGAAGTAATAAGTTAAAGAAGCCGAACGTCCGAACGATGGATAGGTCCAATTTCATCGTACATGTCGTGAATTCAGCATGTGGATTAATCGTTCGTCTTCTGGAAGTCGTGTGCCATGTGCTACTTGAATTGAAGGTCCCGGTGGATGGATGCCGTGTAAGGTAGATAGAGAAGGGAGTGCTGGCATTCGTGCGCTATATGGGTTCGCTGAATCGAGGGCAGGAGAGTTACCTCCACTTCCCGAGGCCTCGTCGTCGTCGTTGCGTGACCTCGTCTTACCGCTACGATAAATGCCGGGCGGTACAATCACAGTCCGCAGGTTGGCGTCGCGGTCAATTGTCGGAAGCTGTGGGAGTTCGGCATAGGTAAAGTATGCAGTAAGATGCCATTTTTGGGGTTGTGTATTAGGTCTGACCATGACCCAAGCAGAGTATGCTTGTTTAACTAACCCAGGATGGTGATTGGTGGTGCGATCCTGGTGGGACACTGCGGAAGACGAAGGGCCCGGACGAGCAACTCCGTCTATGAAGCGGAAGGTAGGACCTCTACAAGCGATATTAGATTCTGTAGTTTGAAATTATGATGTCAAGTTACAGACCGACTGGCGTCGATAGCAGCTTGGGTAGGGTCATACGGCATTCTTTCATCATAAAAGAGATAAGGCTAGATATAGAGGCATCAGAATGTCGAAGATTAACGAGCGGCGAAAGGGCTACCTCTCGCATGCGACTTTGACCCCAAACGCGCCCATCTAGAAATAGCAAGCAGAGGTCAGGTTTGGTATCGTAAAATAAATTTTATAAGGATAGGTCTGACCTGTCCAACGTTTGAGACCATTTTCATCGTCGCTTTCAAACCAGACGAAGATGGCCCCCGGGCGAACAAGCATGGCTCGCTCTGTTTCATTGAGGCGTCTGGTGATGGGCATGAGAAATCCCTGTCGGACGGCCTCAAAAATGACGTGAGCATCATGAGCATCTCTAACGTGCAGACGTTGATATGTTGCTTGCTGCATGGCGATAAATGGGCAACCAGTCAAGCAAGCAGAGGGTTTTTATATTGGTGGACAGGAGACCCATAGTTTCGTTCGTGAGAGGTGAGGAAGAAAAAGAAACCGAACAGGACCGAATGACTACAAAGAACATTTGGAGAGCAAAATGGATGAGTGTTTGAGGGGGTGATCGTGCTATTAGACATTGACAGAGGGTACAAGGACAAGGATTTGGTACTGATATTCCTGTGAAATAGTGAAGCAAAGGCTGAAACGGTGACCAATGGGAATTCAAGCCCTTCCGAATGATAACCGAATATACCAAATAAGAGGTCGTGGATGTGCCCACTGTTTCGGACATTCAGTTCATTAGTACTAAGGAGCCTAAACTTTCAAGAACCTGGACATAGACGCCCTTGCAACCGGCGAGTGTAACACAGGGCTGCCTCGCTTACCGGCCGGGTTTGATGTCCGGCCCGGCACAATTAAGCATCTGCGTGCGTACAATCTAACCACCACAATGGACAGCGAACACGAGTGGCCCCTTCGTCGCCTTCCTACACTAGTTCAACTATGTCAACGAGGTAAGCCTCATATATTACATACCGCCCTGGTAAATCAACACCTTGCTTTTTGAAGCTGCAGTAGCACACGTCGATTGTAAGTCTCCTCCGCTTCTGTCCTTATTGAAGCTTGTACTGAGTTGATGTTTAGCTATCTACAGTTTAGGGGAACACCTAAGTTACCCTTTAGTTAAACCCATCCTCGAGCGATGTACAATGGACCAACTGCATCGCTTTGAATCGTCTTCGCCCGTGAGCTCCTTTCAAGTCCGTGTATAGCCATAACTCTGAGTACCATTCATCAGCACCTACAAAATAGTACTCCCGGTTTGTCAAACTCTTTCATAATCATACACGTATTTCATAACATAAATATCTTCTATTGCAGAACTATGGAAAGATTTGTGTTTCCGAAAATATCGTTTAACGGCAGTAGAACGTTACTCTTTTGACGATGTCCCTCAGGATCCAGATTCATGGAAGTCTCGCTATTTTGTGAGTCTTTAACGGTGCTATAAACACAATTCTATTAACTTCACTATCTTAAGATGTTACAAGACGCGGAAGCAAAACGACTAGAGGAGGTTGGATCTAAACTCCGTTCTCAGCGTATGGAGGCAGTAGAACGCAAGAAAGAAAGGGAAGTAAAGTATACCGATCGCGTTCCGCCACCCAAACGCACACGGACAGGATGTACGGGTTCAATTACATACATCCTTATCTCGGCACTCACGATAAATTATTCCATTAGGGAACACGACTGTACAGCCAAAGACTTTATTTCAGAAAACTCGATCAGAGGCTTCCAAACTTCAAAAGACCATTTACAATGCACGTGTCTTACCACCCATGCCCACTGCAAAGAGTTATCAGGTCGCTCCACAGTCGGTCGGACCATCGTTACTACCTGCTTTACCATCTAGTTCTTCAAGTCGAGTGACGGTCAACACTGTCATCAAACGATGTCCTGCTCCTGCTCCCTCAATATTACCTACTTTAAAGAGTGTAGCTTCAGAGCCCAGGACCGCCCTCTCACCTCAATCGGATGCAACCTCGCCTCCTTCGACAACCACTAGGCCTAAATCAATATCTAGCCCTAGTCCGCCGGCCGCCGCCTCGCCGCCAGCCTCCGAACCTGCCAAATCACCAGTAACAAATAAAACCATAATCAAGAAAGACCCAATGGCAACCTTATTCGTGCCCAAACGTAAAGCCTATTCTCAACGCCCATTGTAACATCAAATTTCCCAACCATTCTCGCCCACCTAATGTACCAGATACATGTAACACTCACCGCAATTGTTTTTTAGGATTTTTCATCTTATCAGATTAGATTACGCAGGCTGACCCACATCGTTTCTCCTTGTACCTAAATACAAATTTAGTGCCCGTTTGACACTGGAAAAAGAAGCGTTCTTATTCCGTTTCATTATATTCCATTTAGTTAATACGTTAGAGTACCATGTCTTCGGTATACCTCGCTATCCCAAGCTCGATCTAATTATAGTTTTCGGTGTTGTGGGATTTTTTCTAACAAGTTGAGATTTCAAAAGTAACTCATTTAAATTTAAATTTATGTTAAGGGTCGACTTAGCAAACGAGCTACCTCACTAAGACAGACCCAAGGTAAAGGAACTTTTAAGGATCATAAGACCGTACAACGAGGCAAGAATTTCCCCAGGATCCCCATCTCTCGAGCTCTTGTTAGTTCTCAACTTCTTAAACGCGTCAACTTGGAACGTCGAAGTCGAACAAATCTTTGGTACATTTCCAATTCTAATGTGAATTCGAAGTTCAAACTTGACGGCGATCAACAAGAGATTTGAATCTTGTCAGGTGCACCGCCGACGTCCAAGTTCTTTCAGTCAAAGTTTTTGCTGACATGTCGCAATCTATACATCATTCAATGTAATTGTAGTATGTCCGCACATGATGGGTGGGTGAAGGCTTGTAACTATGCAAAATTGATTGTGTGTGTGAAAAATGACAGGAATGGTATTGTGGACGTCAGTTGGATTGATGAAAGAAAATGCGGAAAACAAAGAAAATATAGAACACCAAAAAAAAAAATGGAACGTGAGTTATCGTGACGAGTTGTTTTTTTGGGGGGGAATATATATTAAGATAATAGGGCGTGAGCGTGTATAAGGGTCAGTAGGTAGGGTAGAACATTACAATTGTGCACGAGGCCTCACAAGTGGCCCGATCCAACAACTCGGATCCGGAAAAAGATTAACGTGGTTATGGTTATGGTGTGTGTGGATGGCGTCGTGATAGCGGGTGGGAGAGAAAGAGTCTATAACCGAGTGACGTCCGACCCCGACCCCGACCCCGAGAGCGAGTCCATACCATTGCTATCTAGTCGTTGTCGCGTTTTGCCTTTGCCTTTCTCAACGAGCTGGAGTGGAAGTGGATCTATCATAGGTGATTGTGACAGTGTCATACCAGACGGAGCAGGCTCCCATATTCGAATGCTATGATCGTCAGAGCATGATGCGAACATTCGTTCATTTGTTGGATTCCAAGCCACAGAGTTAACACTTCCCTCTCCATGACCCGTTAGCACTTCTAGAAGAGTGCCAGTGTCACGATGCCATATGTAAACGTTTCCATCTAAAGAGGTTTCAAGTTACCAAATACTTGGATATTAAAAAAAACACATGACAGAATAACGTTCATGCTCTCACCTTCACTACCGCTGACGACGAAATTACCATCAATCCCACCAAAACAGCTGCGAATGACGTGACGACCTTGGCTTTGACCTGAATATTTACGTGCTATTCGGCCCGTCTGGATATCCCAAAGGTAGATTTCCTGGGAAACCAATCTATAATGAACAAAAGTCCAAGAAAGATAATATACTACCTCTTACATTCGGCGAATGATTTACAAGTGCATACTGGGAATCTTGAGTTATTTGCACACTCGTAAGTTCTCCCTCCAGACGAGTTGACCTATTCACACACGCAAAAAAGAATATCAGCAAACAATACATCGAAACATCCCCAATGGTCATCAATGCCCATGAGCGACCAAGAAAGTAAAAAACTACGCACGACTCCGTTTGCTTCGTTGCGAAATCAAAGACAATCATCCGAACTAATGCTACGTTCCCACCGGGGGGAATCGATGGTGGATCCCCGGCTTGCACACCTCTCGACTGGGTCGTTTCCGTGGCCGGAGGTGTGTTCGACGGATATTCCATGCCTACTGCCACCAAACGCTTAAAGTCGGGTGTCAACGCCAAGTCAGTTAGCCGAATGGCGGTAGCGCCCCATGCATCCCGTACTTTTCCGTCTACGTCCTGATGTACCAAAAAAGCAGTATGAGCATGGGTAAAGGGTGTTATAACAATAGTTTAAAGGTTGTTGCTTCCAGTTATGGAGTATGGGTATAGTTTGACTTACCCAGATGATAATCTTTCGGTCTAAACCCCCAGATATGAAACCTGATCCGTCCGGTAGCCACGAAATAGCAGTCACCGTCTCGGTATGATCTTCAAGTGTGCGAATACAGACGCCAGTCTTTAGGATCTGGTGTGAGTGTCTTATCAGGTAAGATTTATAAAGGGGCTTCACCTTCGTATTCCAAAGCTTGATATAGTTCTCCGCGCTTGTGAGAAGGATAGTGTCATCAAGTGACCAGGCCAAACATCCTACCGAGTATGGATGGTCACGCAGGATACGATGTGCAGCCCAGTCTTGTGGTGACGATGAGCCGGAGTCAAGTGGTGACTTTAATAAACATGATCATTAGTTTCATCTCCACTTTCCCAGAACAAAGGAACACTGACTCCTCTACGCCATATGATCGCAGATTTGTCTTTACTCGCACTTGCAAGGTACTCTCCGTCATGACTCCATTCAATATTCCAAACTTCGTCTTTGTGAACCTCCAAAATTGTTGTTGTAATCCGAGGGAAATCGGACTTATTACACCGATGATCAGAGTATAGAGAGAAAGACGAGGAATTTGGCGGTGAGTTGTGATAAACGCAACGCTGGCGTTGATACACTCTTGCTTGATGGAGGAGGGTTGAAAACCGCCGTTGTGGTATCATTATAGCAGAAGGAATATAATCTACAAACAGCCAATGGTTAAAGAGCCTGAATAGATCTCCAGAATCGAGCCTACCATGAAGGGCATCAAGTAGTTGCCGCCTTGAAGTCCCGGATGCGCCATCCCAGCATGCTCTTCTTCGTAGATCTTCTGGGTCTGCACACATGATCAGACTAATGATGTTGGGATGTCAGAATGGGTAAATGAATAAGAGCGAACGGATGCAGACCTTGATAGTGTGTGTAATTGGTCTGGGTCTACATTTGAGGGCGCTAGCTCATTGCGTAGGACTTGCAGCGCTGCAGTAGGTTTCTTAGCCTCCAGTAGTTCCAGATATTTCTGCTGGCTTATCAGGAACTTGGCATCCTGACAGAAGAAACATGACGGATCAGCGGGACGTTAAGTCAGACCAATAGGGAGAACTAACCCATAGTCCTTCCTCTCCCTCTACACCAAGTCGCATCAGTGCGGCTTCTGCCTTTGACCACAGACCATCAAGAATAAGTTGTCGAAACTGAGATACCTCTGGCGATTCCATAGCGTATCCTGATTCAGCTTCTAGGGTCGCGGCAGACTCACTGATTTGGAAGTTGAGCAACGGGAAGGACGGATAGAGAGAAAGAAAGACGATGGACACATACTTATACCCCACATCGCGTAAACTTTGAATAACCAAACGCACAAATTCTTGCCGGTCCACAGAGGAATCATCATACAGAGTCGTTCCGGGGAGATTGACTTTTGCAACTGATTTGCCATGCTTCTGCACCCCGTTCCCCATCACAGCTCCCACACCTAGAGTCCCATTTGTTGGAGGAGCAATTCCGTTCGTATGGCCGTTAGTCGCAACGACGCCTTCGAAAGCAGCAGCATATGAAGGGCCCGCATGAGCATTCAGGTCAGGCGAAACGGAAAAAGGCGAATCACGATCCGATTCTGAAAGTTTCATGATACTGCGGGATGAACTGCTTGTGATGGGTTGATCTACGGTGTTGTAGTGAGAGGAAGTACGGGGGCTCGAGCTGCCAAGTCGTTGTCGCTTCCGAGCTCTGGTGTGTTCGGCGTCTGCCGCGTCCGGGAGAGAAAGGATGACAATTTCTTAGGTAAATTACGAGCAGAACAAAGAAAGGAGATAAATACGATACCGAGTGGGATGAATGAGGATAATAGGTCTGTGCTGCTTCCTTGCTCGAGCTCTGACCTTGAACGAGTAGCTGGAACGAGGCTTAGGACTGCAGAGTCTGTGGAGACCCTTTGGGGGAGACTAAGGGGCGTTGTCTGAGGAATTCGATTAGGGATTGTAGCTAGTTCCAGACCAGATTCAGAGGGTGTCGAGGAGGGCAGCAAGTCCCGCGTAGGGCTTGAGTGGTTAGAAGAATCAATTGTTGCAATGAGATGGTAGTTCAAAGACAAGAAAGATGACAATAAGTGGTAAATGTATCTCGCGATGAGTTAGGTATGAATGCGCTCAAAAAGTGATCGTGGTGGTGAACACTGTTGTTGGTGAGAGAGAGAGAGAAAGAGAAAGAGAAAATGTTGCCGAGGTCGACCTGAACTGATGCGCGTCAGTCCCTTTGGCACCTGCTTTTAGAATGTCGTCGTCTTACGAGCAACACACTTCAATTGTTTTATTTTCTATATTAAATGACTACTGAGAAATATTCTACTCGAGTTCGACACGTTGCAACGAGTACATTTTTTTGGTGTGCAGGCTTGTGAAGATAAAGAAAAACACGTTTTGTTCTGGGGAATTTCCTATCAATTCTAGAAAATGACCTTTCGGAACTAGTGGGATTGGTGAGCAAACTATCGCAGATCACGGTTCGCGGAGGAGATACTGTCAGTGAGCTTGCGGTTTGTGCTAGTACCACACTGAGTCATCAACATTTGATGAATTCTGGAGCCAAGCACGTATTCTTACACAATAAAGAGAGCATTGTAACGATTGGCGTGTAACATCAATAAAGCCCTTGATGACCTGAAGATCAAGTCAGGCGGACCGTGCAGCTGATAAGCTATCGGTAGATGAGATAGAAAGAACTAGGCAGCTCTGTACACTGTACAAGGGCAATAGGGATACGCACCAGACTCTTTCCAGTAGAGTCAATGTTGATCACATGTCTGTCTGATAGATGGCCGGCGACCGTATCTACTAATTTTGCAATCATCGCTATGAGCGTAGTGAGGGTGCGGTACCTATCTATTAGTTTAACTTTATGGGCTTGTAGTGCCACATTCCGTAGGAAACGCGCATCTTATAAGTTCATGTCAACCAACCCCGATGGGGGCTGCATTTGAAACCGGAATTCAAGTAACATAGCCGCGTCGCTTTTCAAGCGTTGCCAAGTTCTTAAATTTCAAATATCCAAACCTCAGCCGAAGCGTAACGCGGATTATATATGTTTACTTCTGTCGTCATCCAAAGACAAAACTTGACAAACGTGTGCAACGCCAGTAATTGGGGCAGCCACTCGGCCGAAAAAGGTTTCATTGTAGGAGAACAGAATTGAATAGCTATGCGATTAACTTTTTTATACAAGTCCATTTGGATGAGGGAGAAAAGAAATATGATGATGAATGAATTGGATGTATGAACGGATAAAGTTAAGATTGTAAGCTATATTGTTTGTTCCTTTTATTGTAAGAAGAGAGTGTGGAGTGGATGTCTGAGTCAAAAATAAATCAACCAAGCAGAAATGGAGAGAGATTGACACTTTGATTTTTGGTGAGAGAATAGATAAGAACAGAATGTAGAATGGATAAAAAAAACACGTCCCCTTCAAGGCTGATAAGGGGAATTGAAAAGAAGTAGACAAGTCATACTAACGTAATTCCAGTCCGCAAAGACAAACAAAGTGAACGAAACAACTTGAAACAACGATAGAGCATTTTGAGTAGTGGCGGCTATGGTGACAATTCGGCAATAAAAATTTTGCAATGGAAAGCGAGAGTTGACGTGCGTAATGATGGTTGGCAAATGATGATCCGAGATTTTGAACGATTTCTAAAGACATAGTCGTGACCGGTTAAACAGTCCTTTTTTTGGGAGGGGTCGTAAACTTTGATGAGGAAAATTGCCTTAAGGATGGCATGTTCTGCTGAAGATACGGACTAATTTTTTAGAATGGAAGCCTTGTCGACTGAACGCCAGAACCTCGTTCCCGGTTCAACAAACCACTTCGGCCATATCCGAACCCAGGTGCTTCAGTAGAATGAGCATCCCTGCCGAGATCTTCTACTCGTGCTCGGCCCCTTGTCCGAGCGCGCGACCGGCTTGTAGATGCAGACCTCTCAGCTTCCTGTTCGCTCCTGACAGCAGCATCAAACACCAAGGCAGGGCCTAGGTGCATCTTCGGGAGAGGAGAACTATTCCTGCGCAGCGTGGCACGACCCCTGTGGGGAAAACCAGGTACGGATGACCAGTCAAAAAGCTGTTCAGTGCTTCCCTTTAGATCGGTGCGAGAGCGGAAGGAACGTTCTCCAAGCCTTGGGCTTTCCCCAAAAACTAAGGACGTAGTCCTTGATCGAGAACCAGACGCAGACGGATTCACTGAGCGTCGACTGCCTGGAGAATTGCCTACTTCACGACGACGACCTCTAGGAGTAGTATAGACCGTAGGCGGAAATTGCGCCTGAGAAAGTGTGTTGTCAAGAAGTGTAAGCTTTGGTGTGGGAGGGGAGGGCCGTGCGATCGTGTTGCCAGAAGAAGACAATACGGGAGACGACCGGTTGTCCTTTGAAGAAGTCATCTGCAGCAAAGAAAAACATGCCGGCAGACTTGCCCGGTTACGGCTACGTTTTGAAGTTTTGACTCCTTGGTATTTTGGTTTCATGCGATACCAATCTTGCTCCGAAAGAAGGTCGTTGTCGTCGGTATCCAGTGCGTCTTCGGGCAGAGAGCCGGTACCAAAATAATTTTCATCATCGTCTACCAGAGAATGGGAGTAAATAGGAACACTGCGGGGAATGCCTCGTACAGGCCCGCAAGAGGAATCAGAACACATGCGTCTGTGGAGGTGGGGTACAGTTGAACTGTTGTTGATCCCAGAGGGTCGACGAGCGTAGGAAAGACCTGAGGCTGATTTCGAATTGCCGTCGTAAATGCCATCAAAAACATCATGATCACTTCCGAAGTGGCGTATGGCTTCGTCGTCTTCGTCGTCCGTAAGCAAGGTCCACGAAGCAGATGAGGCGGAAGATGATGGAAGGTGGTAACCACTACGTCCCATGTAACTCTTGAGAGCGGAGCCAAGAGCCGAAGGGACGAGTGGAGGGACTTCGTCGCCGTAAGTACAGCTCATGTTTGGGGAGGAACGTGCACTACTAGAGGAAGATATTGAAGGTGAGGAGATGTCGCTGGTCTGACAATCATCGCTGCAGTAAGCTCGACTAGATAGAAGATGTTTGGCATTGGGAACTACGTTGAAGGAAAGACAAGGAGCATACCCAACGTCCTGCAAAGGCTTCCCACAAACTAAACATATATCCTCAAACATTGTTTTGTATGAGGAGGGGTGGGTAATAACAATGGCGAGAAGAAGGAAGAGGAGAAGACGTTTATATAGGCAGATCGCAGTCAGCTTGGTCGCGACATAATTTAAATTATTTGTGACATAAAATGTATGTGACTATCCCCACAAACTGACTCAATTCAACCCTGAATCGCACGTGACCATCCCTTTACTCTATCACAGTGCACACCGCGTAAAACTAGATCCATCTCTTCCTCGCCTTACTAAAAACAATCATCAACCTCCCCAGTCGACTGGTGTAGTCTCCCTTAAGAGCCCATTCACACGTTTGCTTCCTCGTTCGTCATATGACTCGGTTCCTGTCACTCTCCTTTACGCTAAGGATGAATACAAAACCTGTGGCGTGGCTGCCTTCCACGTTCCAAGTCAGAGCATTTCTTCTTTACTATGCGCCACAATTGCAAAAAACACCTGACCATACTGACTACTACTACGTTGAGTATCCGGCGAAATAAACTGCGCTTTGATTTTCCTTTCTTCCTGATACGGATACAATCATATTGCCATATCTAGAAAGGCGTCAATATGAAATCCGCCAATCTGCTGACGAACGGTATGATGCACATGTGGTGCCATGATGCGCCGTGACTGGCGTGACTACGGACTTTCCGTCAGCGACTCGGCGGCAGTGCATCTTTTCCGAAACCCGCGTTTCTTCTTCACAATCTGTCTCTTGGAATACAACATTGCAAAATCAATCAACTTCAACTCCGATGGCATGTGTAAAGAGAACTCACTTATAAAAAATTTACTAACGTACGCCGCACACTCCATCTATCTTCTATCTTGACTGCCGGAATTGAAACGTATTCGGACTTCGTCCCTTTGTTCCATGTATCACGAACTCACTCACATTTAGCAACAATGGTGTGTTCCAGACTATCTTAAACTTTGATCAGCCTTTACCAGGTACGTTCTGGTACGTTCATGAAGGACTTAGGACAATGGGCGGATCAAACATTTCTTTGACCCTGCTCCAGGCGAACTTGATGGCTTGTGTAGGGAGAACAATGGGATCGGGGAGCTCGATTGATGTCATCACGATTCAAATATTCATGACTCTCAAGGCACGCGCTAAGATATGTAAAGCGCCTACACACGGAATAAGGTATATTGTGAACCATGATGCAGGGAAATACAAATTTCTATACAAATGGTCAAATGCGCACGTTGCATGACAACGCTAGTGATGACTCAATAAACACTTGGACCCACAGATTTCTCACCGTAAATCGAGTCATGAGTCCAAGTTGGCTCCATTCTAACCGGCCAACCAGTCATCAAAAAGTACACTAAAGTACCTTCCCAGACTTTTGCCCTTCATCATCATTATTTATCTTCAATTAGTGATAGCTCTGCAAATTAGTGTAGCAGCAGCTTATTCAGATATTATCAGGTGTATGCTAAGCCGCGTTGGCACAGTGGTTAGCGCATCTCACTTGTATGAGCAATGAGAAGGTCACTCGTTCAACTCGGGTACGTGGCACATCTTTTTGGAGAAAATCAATTTTACATAACAATATGCCATTACATTATTTTGGCATGGTATTGGGTCAGACTGCTAGGGTCCCTTTCTACGTTAGTGCCGGCATTCCTTGGGATTCGGAGCTGGCTACCCAAGTGGCAAGTACTGCCTCGATCAAACCTCAAGATATATTTCCGTTTCATCTGTTTTACGTTTAATGTTCGCCACCCAATGGGTGCATCAAAAAAAAAAACGGAAACAATGAGTCAAAAATGAGGCACTCTTTAACCCTGGACCACGAAAGGAGATTTTTTCGAGGCTCCGAGTCAGTAATTGTTTGCATGTATTTGGGATAAGTAATGTACAAAAAAAATCTCCCTACCGAGCGCGCGCCTACCTATAACAAACTTATAATTCAGTCTCTGGGTTATGTATATCTAACGGGGAATCATGCATATTTCGCGCCCAAAAATTCAACACTTGCAGAAGTCTGAAAAGAGACTTGACAGGTTCGACTTCTTTCTCACAATGTTCGGAAAAGTTACATCTTACGTCGTACATGCGCAGCAGACTACACAATAACTGACACCGAGAATGTGGCTGTGCAGTGGGCTTTGATCACTGTACGAAATTTCTTGAAATTTGATATCCAATTTTATTTGTGCTATCCTCATAACGAGGGGAAAAGGCAAGAAGTTCGGGCAGATAATTGTCAGATAACAACTATGGTTGAGAGAGGGTATTTATTCACTTATAAATATAACCGTTTCAAAAATCCAAGTTTGTTTCAAAATCACAAAGACTTTCAATGGCCAGTCCGAGGGACCTAGGTTAACTAGCACCATCCGGTTTCATTAGTGGAGCCACCGGTAACCGAAGTTCAGGGATATACACCGTTTGTTTTCGGACAAAAAATATTAATCATCACCATGACTGGTGCATTACTGGTGCTGGACCCAGAGATTTCAAGCTTACGAATGAGAATTATCGAACGGCGCCAATAAATTTATTTCTTAGCAAAACGGCAACATCCCAATGTTCCACCGACATTGGACATACATGTCCTCGGGCTAAGGGTCCGACACCAGAACTCAGCACTCAACTTGACCTCGGAGTACTAGAATAAAAATAAAGATAGCAGAGATTGTATTCCGTTTGCCATTTGAATTTGTAAACCCATGGAGAATAAATTTAAAGGAAAATATATAAAATGCAAGAGATTGAATGCTTTGAAATGACTAATTGGAATAGTGTCGTATCTATCACTCCGGAGAAGGAAACGAGCCAATGGTCCATCGTCAAAGGTCACAAGTAACAAGCAAATCGAGCGGGTTAAAGCAACGTGGTTCACAAAGGCAGAAGCCGAGACAAACCCGTTTCATTCTGATTTTATTCGCTTCTTCGATCCCAGTCTATGACCCAATCTAGAGCGATAAGAAAAAGAAACTCGGCGGTTGCGATCGAAGGAAAACGTTGTAGGCATGCAACTTCTTTTTTCAAAGACGACTTCTTTCTCCCCTCCAGTAACAACGATCATCAATGCCACGCTCGTGAAGAAGAAAGGGCAGGGAGCAGAGTAGAAAGGACTTGTTGCCGTTGCCGCTGTTGCTGCGCCATTAAGGATAATTTAAGAAGATCCGATTCACTTGTCCTTCGGTTTCATCGGGCCTCCGTCCAAGATCGTACTAGGCAAAGGTGGAGGGCCTTCTGACCCAATTGAAGAAGAAGCACCCATATCTTTCAACTCACGCAAATGAGGAGCCCCTAAATGGGAGTTCGAGGAAGGTAGTTCAACCTGTTTAAACCCAGCGCCAGCTCCTTGGCCATGGTCAGGTAGTGCAGTTGGCTTTTGGATAGGGGGTGAAGGTGACATCCCTAATGAAATCTGGCTTTCGTTGGTTAAACGATCACGATCCATATTCTGATGGTAGTCTGTGGTAAGTGCAGTCGATCGTGGTTTGTCGGCCGAGGGTGGGACAGGGGGAGGCAAAGTCGTGCTGGCTGGTATAGGTATTGTTTTATCGAAACTGGAGCTCTTGCCAGATAAGAGACCCTTCAGGCGTTGATTTGTACTCAATGTATTACTCCTTGTAGGGGTGGATGGTCCAGCCGTTGAATTCGCCCGGTGAAGGCTCTTCTCTGCAACCACGGTCTCAAGCATCCCATTTGATGTCCCAACGTTCTTAAGCGCAGAGAATTTCTGCTGTAGGTACTTTGCATCTCCGAGCAACCTGATAACAGTAGAGCAAGCATTTCTTCTTAGTCAGATACCAGGAATCCATTCTTACACCAATCAAAAACGTACCTCGCTTTTGCCTCCTGGTCAGGCAGGTCGATTGCGCCATATTCCTCTGATAGTCGGTGATTGATAGCAGCGAATACCTGACTCATTACATACTAGAATTGCGTACAAAAAAAGGGAGGGAAGACGGTCAATTGAATACAGTACAAGACCTTCCTAGGCAAAAGTAAACTTTCTCACCTCTACAACGGATGGCGCAAGATAACGCGATAGCACTTTATGCAACGTCGCAGTCTCCTTGACCAGAATTTCCATGTACTCATTAACACCACCACCTGGTTTTGGCACGGTCCAATCAACAGCCTGTAAAGAAGCACCACCACATGACGAATGGATGAACACGCGGTCTTAATGCAAAAAAAGAGATGAAATTTTTTTACCTTCAAAGCTTTAATATGCGAACTCAGCCTGTCGCCCATGATAGCCACGAGCTTGGAGTGGATCTCGTTTTGATGCTCTTGATAATCCTATAAGAGAGAAGAATCATTCGATCAGTCGATGCAAGCCACTTTGCACGGAGAACAAATAAGACAGACCCTCTTGAGCTTGTCAAATTCTACTAGCATGACAGCTTGCTTCTGACTAAGATGGCGCCGGAACGTTTCTCGAACATATGGAATGAGTTCGAACACGATAGATAGAGATTGAGATGCCAGAGCTAAAAAAAGGTGTTCAGTGAAAAAATAACCATCCAATAATACAAAAAAATCTAACCCAAATGTTTAGCCGTGATATTCTTCAAACCCGCCGACCTCATGGCTCCAGCGCCCAATACAACTTGACAAGTCCTCGAATTAAACGATTTCAAAAACTCGATCACACGACTCATCGCATCAGTTGTTAACATGGACAAATTCACCACCACCCTAAGATAGTCCATGAGCAGTGTCAACACCTCCGCAGTAGCCGACACAGCATAGTATGTTCGATCCTCAATGTGCAGATGTTTTGTTGTTGTTGACGAAATAGTAGGAGCAGTGTTACCATTACTCGAAGATAGCTTGGATAGGGCGTTACTGAAGGATTGGACAATGGCGGATTTGCCATTAGATGTAGTGGGTGTTGGTGACGAGAAAGTGGTGGTGACAGGACTGAATATGGTATCGTCGGTTTTGATGATAAGATCTGGAGGATCTCGCACAGCAGAATCGACAAGCAGATTAGTTATATGTTGTAAGCCCGGTGTAACTTCTGTCGGATCCCAGCGTTCATCTTCGACAAGTTTCGCAGATCTTGATATTCGAATTTGATGGAATGACTGGAGGAAGAGTTTGGCCTAATGTTTATCAGATCGTCGGTCATTTCAATCACTCTCAGGGGATAAAAAACGGTTACCTGACCAACCACTGTCCCTCTGAGACCAACAATCATCCTTCGGGACAGAACCTCGCATTTCACCACAAATGCCCACGAATCATTAAAGAAAACCAGGAAATCAGCTAGCTCCAATGCCGCATGCTGCTCAGCTCTATACGAAATAACTTTAGCCGCTTGGGTATTCGAGAGTTCAGCCGATGACGAAACAATATCCGCCAAATCTTCTTGAAGAGCTGGAATATCAGTTATCTTTTGGCGCAAGTGACCTCTGAAACTTTCATCAGAAAAGAGAAATTTACTCCAAAAAAAAAGCTTTTACTTGAGAGCTTCTAAAACCTCAACGATAATGTTTCCTTGTGCATGTAGACCCTCCACACCGTTCAGTAGACCTCTGTAGATTTTTTGTATCAATAACACGAAATCTAGATGTTGCAAGTTTCGCAAGTGGTTGGCTAGCCCAGCTCTGCTCATAATATTTAGCGAATGTTCTATGTATATAGTAAGAATCACTTTACCGTGCTTCTGACTGCGACAACTCACGACTCCCGTTCTCATCCTCATCCGGTTCAAAAGCAGGCAATATCTAGAAACCTCTATAGTATCATCCTCAATTTTAACAGAAGAATAAAAAAACCAACCTTTTTCACTACGCCTCTCACTTCAATCAATACCACCTCTCTCCATGACAGCATGCCTTCCTTCAATCCTTTAGTCCGTACCAAATTTAACAACAGAGGTTTAAGTCTATCCTTCAAACCCTGATCTGCATCTACATCTGCTTTTCCGACATTGTTGATTCGCACTTCCAAATCGCTGCGGAGAACGGAGACCAGCTCAGAAGAAAGTGAAGCGGCAATTTCCATGGTAAGTACACGGAGATGTGAAGGAAGAGCGGAAAACGAATGAAGTGAAGATAACGCAATGGGGTGTTGATGCGCTAGACGTTTTGTGGACCGAGTTTCTTCTGTTTGCAGCGCTTCCGATGGTTCTTCTTCAGGCGTTGGTGGCAATGAATTTTGACTACCATGGGCGTTGCCGTTCCCGTTGTGTAGGCCAAATGAACCTCTCGGACGTTCTACAGCTGCACTTTCAGGCACAGGTTCTTCGACTTGCCACAGTTTGTCTATTTCCTCGATTATATCCAACGCCTCACCCCATTGTCCTGCGCTGACCAGACCCTTTGCGACGCCTGTCATTTCCACGACGCCACCGATCATCTTGACCCCATCTCGCACTCTACTCAAGTTCGCCATTTTACATTCTTTACGCACCATCTCCAAACCACCCCGCGCGCTATTCTTATCGACCTCCTGCAATTGAATGCGTAGTTTACTGATACGATCCAGACAATGCTCAGACTCCGTTTGCAGGTCGTGTAAATTGGTTAGGGCAGCAAAGAACGATGATGACCGAATAGATATCTCGCGTACAAGATGCTGCTCCACAGTATCCGCATAATGGGAGAATTTTTCCAGTAACGGTAAAGAATGCGAGAGTGAAAAAGGGTCAGCAAAAGAATCGTCTTGAGGCGTTAAAAGTGCAGCAGCAGCATCCTGTTCTGTGACAGTTGCAAAGATACGTGGATCTCCAAGGTTGAAGGATTTCTCGAAAAATATTGCGGGTACTGAATCGAGTGGAGGTATATATTTTCCGTGAGAGTCTAATTGAATCGATTGGCGAGGAGTCGTGGGAGGGTCTCCGCCCCCGATGGAATTACGTGGGGTCGATAGGTTAGCACTGAGTTGTGCTTGACCTTCTTGACCAAGCTGAAGGTTATGTTCATAACGTTCCCACTCTGGAGCAATCGCATTGAGGTAAGACTCGAAATCCTTACGCCGGACTCGAGGTAAATCAGCAGCTGGTACGCCTGGCAGACTAGAGTGTGCTTTTGGAGGAGCCTGTCGTTTATGAGGGTTGTTCAATACGGTGGATATAGCTAGAGTATATTAAAGCATAAATTAAAGATATATGAATGACGGAAGGGAAATACCGTGGAATCCTGTTCGTGAACTGCTCCATTCTGTAGGTAGGCTGGCCAGAGCAAGAGAAGAACTGTTGAATAAACCCAAAGTTGGGTGCGGACCACCGAAATCATCAGCTCCTCTTCCCTCAGTTGTGCCTGAAACACTTTCAGGACCTGGCCTACGAGAAGCTGGATCCCAAGTGAATCTATACGGCCGTGATTGTGGTACAGGTACTGGAGATTGTGGTCTGGAAGCAACTGAGGAGACGTCTGACATTGAAGTAAGGGACAAAGCTGATAACTGACCAAACAAGACCTGGTCATGTCTTTCAAGGTCCCATCTCTCTTCATATCTCTATATTCATACTTCCCTCTCTTTTCTTACCCGCCAATAGTACCCTGGCATAAACAATTTATTTCACTTCCAACTCTCTGGATACTACCCCCTCGTCAAAATAATATCCTCAGTGCAGATGTTGAATGCCTCAAATGGCAGGCATATCTCGCCCTTCGTGGTCTCACAAACATAAAAATTCGCTGGGACATTGCACCAGAAGGCGGCATATCTGGCTCGTTACCAAACCTCCATATTCCTTCTTCTGATAACGGAGAACTTTTGGCTGCACACGCTATCCCGGCTTGGGTCGACGCGAAACTCGGCGTCGATAGTTCTGCAGATCCACATGAAGGCTACATAGATCAGGAAGCTATGGTTGAGAGCAGGGCTTGGGTATGTCTACTAGAAGGAATAGTTCACGCCACTCTGGTTTGCCCGCAACTTTCTTCCTTTTCGTTCCATTCTAACTTGTATACTATAGATCTTATATCAACCGCCGCCTTCCTACTTACACTCCATTCTATTCCCTTCATCAACACCACCCCTCAGCGAGAGCTTGCAGAAAATACTCTCACCGCCCCCTGCTCCATTAAGTGGGCTATCTTCTTTCCTTCCTCCTTTCGGAATACGCGTATCTACGCCAGCAATCCTGTCTTCGTACAGGGACGCCATCGCATCTCTCTCAGAACGCCTTGGTACCGATAAATGGTTCCTTGGGTCTAGGTCAGTCATCTCAAACACCTCCGTGTTTCTCAACTCAAGGTCAAATAATTAGTGAACCGACACCTCTCGATGCTCTTGCTTTCGCTTATCTCCATTGTCTTTTACATGCTCATGATACTATACGCATAGAGGTTACGCGTCGCGTCAACTTAGTTGCTTGGGAATGGCGTGTTCGATGCCAGGTGCTCGACAAGTTCACTCAATAGTTGTTATCACCTTAAAAGGTATCATCCATCCCTGGATCATTCCAATAATTTACGAACGGCCACGAGGTGTTTTTATTCTTCTCATGGGCCCAGGCCAAGTAATAGCATCACATTACATTAAATAACGAAGCAATTGGTCAATGCATTGCTGTTGTTCTAGACCTAGTACAAAAAAGACCATTGTAAGTATGAAACATTTGAGATTCTGGAGCCCTCTCGATAGCACGTGTAGATGAATGGAATTGTTTCCCATTAAGTACTTCTATTCTCCGTTGGATGGCCTTTCCCATTTCCATTAACAGATAGTGTAGAAGCATTTTGGTTTTCTTGAGTCAGTTTAGTTCGTTCGACTGGCTGGTTAGTAAACCGCCTCCGAATAGCCGCAATTATTTTGAATAACCTAGAGTTTCTTCCATTAGAGAGTAGGGGGAGAAAAAAACAGATTTAAAAGAGACCCACCAGTACCAATTGAGTCCTTGCAGCAACACATTCCCACCTCCGTAGACTATAGTGTAAGCAAGAGGAATCTCGTGGCGGACTTCAAGTAGAGTGAAAAAGAACCGTATTGACTGGCAAGATCGGCTATGTAAGTCGGAGGGCAAAAGATGGAGTAAAACACACGATGTAGCCTCCGTAGATAATTCGAACCAAAAAGAATGTTGACACAAGGAAAAAAGCGTTTATTAACTGAAGTTGGCCTCCAGTACGGCCCGTTTTATCCAAAAACCTGAGGACAGGATGAGACGAAACTGATCTTCTTAAAGTAAAAACCGACAATGGCTTACCAGTTGTTATTCAAGAAAAATGTACTTGTTTCCCAGAGAAGTGTACGAGTACCGTAGTATGCCACAAATGGTTTCTATAATTAAAAAAAAAGATTGCATAAGAGAAGCGTGTATTATAGGAAGGGAAAAAACACGAACAAAAGACATGAAGTAAATCATAAAGCAAGCTGTACCATGGGCCACAAACCCAGAATCAATGGAATTGATCATGGAGTCCAACATGTCCCATAGGAAGTACCTAATAAACACAATACAGTCGTTCACTATGACAAAGACGCAGCCAAAAGACATGCAAGTAACGCACCCACACGCGATAGCATGCACGTAACCAGCTTTATCATCCCACCCAAATGCTCGATTCGATTCATGTTCAGGGTTTTCATGTAGGATACACCACAGGGCGGTGGGGACGACGACGAGGACGTGGAATTGAGAAACGACGTGTATTGACCTGCAAGAGATGGGGAGGTTAGTTGTTTATCTTTTTTTGGTCGTCCAAATGGCCAAAGAGGAGGTAGCAAAAAGTATTGACGAGAACAATCATATATGAGTAGTAGTAGGAACTTCAAAATGCCCATTTGTCCCCGGTCTAGTAAATTCAAAACAACAAATTAATGGCATACGGATAGCGGGACTTCCTTCCCCAAAAGCTCTTCAAACAACAACAAGAAAGACCTTACCATGTATTCCTTGCCAATCTCTTTTTGCTAGCAAACGCTACAGGAAAATAGCGAGCACTGAAATAAGGCGCGATGACCTGGTGAATGAAAAGAAAGGAAAGGAAGGCCGAGAAAAATGTTGGGAGATACGGAGGGAATTTGGTTAGTCCTAATGTTTCCGAGACGAAACTTTCTATTAGTACAGCCATTAGTGATTGGCCCGTAGTATGTAGTGAACGCAGTAGTTCAAGTAGTCACGATAAGGGTCGGTCTTCTCCCATGCTAGACCAGAGTTAAAATTAACACAGACGAGATAACAAAAGCATAGTACTCCTTCCTAGGATACAAAATCATTAAAATACGGATTCTCTAAGCATGCATTGCTCTGCGAATAAGGTAGCTACTTGGTTCAGAATAGAATCCCGTGTTAGTCGTCGCTTTGCCATTAGGGATACATTGACATTGAGTGGGAAAAGGATATGCTGAGAAAAATCGCGTGCTTCGAGAACTAAATCGATACCAATGTTTCAAATTCCGAGACGAAATGTTCCATTGGTACGGCCACTAGTGATTGGCCGGTAGTATGTATGTAGTGAACACAGTAGTTCAAGTAGTCACAACAAGGGTCGATCTTCTCTTATGCTGGTTGGAATTACACACACAAACTTGAAGTATTAGATACACGACAAGATGACAAAAGCCGATTGAAGTCAACAACAGCACTCCTGCCTAGGATGCAAAATTATTAATCGAATTCTCTAAGCATGCATTGCTCTGCGAATAAAGTAGGTGCTGTTCGGAATAGAATCTCGGTGTAGTGGTCGCTGCCATTAGGGATACATTGACGTAAGGTAGAAAAAGGTGCATATGATGAGAAAAATCGCGTGCTTCGAGAACTAAATTAATACTGGCTTTTTGAGAGGGAGGGAATGAATTACCAGCGTCGGTTCATGATTTGGTATAGAAATATTACAAGTATATGGGCTCTGGAAAGAATAAACACTCGAGGATACAAGGAAGTACTAGAAGCTGCGAATGGATGATAAGCGTCCAGTGAGAAACGAGAGACGCCAGCACTTACAGTAGAACCATAAAATCATTAAAACACAGAGGTTAGACACCATAGTACCCATGCAAAGCTAATCAGTCCAATGCTTGGCGGCATCGTCCATTGCAAACCTGCAGAGCTAATTAGAGGAACGGCTTCGCCGATAGTTGCATTCAAACAATTTAAAAGATTTGTATCGATATTTGTCGGTAGTGGCGTATCAGGCGTCCCGTCGTCTTCTAACGCGCCTGTATTGTTGTAACCATCCAGAGTCAATGCAACGGTGCTAGCACGGTAATATTGCACTGTCTGCTCAGGTTTTGGAGACCCTAGAGAGTCGTTGAATGTGGAAGACGTGATTGTTGAGGGAGAAGCTATATCTGAGGAACAGTTGGCCACAATGTTGAGGATGAGAGATGAGACAGTAGTGTTGTCTGCGACTATGCGGAATGTAGTAGTGTTTTGGGATGAAGATGTAAATGCAGCAGTCATCATAATACCTCCGGGCCGACTGGTATTATCAAACCTGCCGTACTGTGAACAGGGGTGTTTGTCAGTCGCAAAACATTGAATCAAGTTGCTAAAACCTACCTCTGTTGTGTGGAGATAAGCACTTGTTCCAAAAAAACCAACGCCTCCCCAAGCCAGTGGCCAAAAAATAAATGGAAATCCACGCCCAGCGGTTCCGCGACCAACGATTCCAGGATATCCACTCCCATATACTCTGTTCACCTTTTGTCAATCAAGAATGCACAAGTACGTGATTCCAAAGGAACACGAACCGATTTCCGTAAACCTGGTCTCTTGTCCCCCCGCCAGCCAAGCGACCCGCAAACAACTGACCAGAAGGAATGGCCAGAGCTCGACCTCCTCCTGCACCGTAAGCTGTGGCACTCCTAGAAGTCCCTGCAGTGGTAATGGGGGTCGATGATTTTCCGGCGCTGGATTTACCGCCGCTGCCACTAGATTCTCCACCGCTACCACCAGATTTACCCCCACCACCCTTCCCACCACCCTTTCTTCGATATAACCGTTGATCATAGGTATCGTAACGCTTGGTGATAAACGGGAAATACATCAGGTAGCGCGAGAAACACGAGAGTTCCTGATTATCGGCTTTTATGAGCGAACTATGATGCTTACTGACCACTGTTCCCAAAAAGGAGAACTCAAGGCGGTGCGTGGCGCGTGGAGTCGTGGACGAACATTTTGAGAAGAGGCTCAACTGAGCCCAGGCGGTGCGCTGCATTTCATGGGCTATGGAAATGCAATAATACTATACTATCCCGATCGTTGTCAACGGGCAGTGCAAAAACACCGCTGTTGTCGAACCTTTTGAGGCATTGTCAGTATCATCCAGTTGAGTCAGAGGCATGGTCACGGGGCATAACTGGAATTCAAATAGGATCATAGAAATCCATTGAGTACGGATCGGCACCATACATAGCGCCGAGCTGTTAAAATACATTATTATTGATGTATACTTGTTGTAATATATCTGTTTTGTTGGCCGTCACAACTCGTTGTCCTCGTCATCGTATGTCTCTTGCAGCAATCTGAAAAGTCAATGCGTAAAAAAAAGCACTTAAGGCTAGTAAAGGAACTGACCTATATATTGACGATGGTGGGTGGTCGCCGCTAAAAGAAATCCGATCAACAAGCGGTTTTCAGACAAAGGGGGGACCCATACTCGTTGGTGATATATGCATCAATCAACTCTGGTTGAACATAATCATAATATGGATTGATCACATCTACTTTGTCCACCAATTCTCCTTCGTCAAATCCGAGAACATCGCTTGGGTTTCCGAAATCAAGGGCATCGTATTCATGATAAAGATTCCAGAGGGGTGTTAACTTGAACTGGCCAGCACATACTACGACTGGGGTACTATGGGCTCGTGCAGCTGTGGCAGCCATTAATGAGCCACTCTTTGCAAACATGCCTCCATTTGCCAGGATAACGTGGGCACCTAAAATCACTTTATTCACTCGAGACATGAGTGCGTACATGGAAGAATCTGGAACGAGGAAGGTGGAGACTCCAGCTGAAGACAGAGATTTCGCCATTTCACGTCCGTCGTATCTAATGAGATTGAGTCAGAGAACGAAATTAGAGGAATTATATTGCATTGAACGAACGAAGGCGCTGTCTCTGCTACAATGACAGAGTAATTTCTCGCGTGACTAGCGGCTTTCAGGAATGCCTCTACGGTTTTTGACATTCCCAATGTAAGGATAATTTCACTGAAGTAAAATATTAAGAATTTCGTTCATGGAGGATACGATATTAGCGACTCACTCCGAATGTATATGGTCCTTCGCGTTTTTTGACACATTGTCATAAACCGTCTCCAACTCATCCAATACATCTTGGATGGCCTCCATAAGCACAGGCTTGAGACCCTTTGCAAACGAGTCTGGATCGTTAGGGTCATTTTCTCTTAAACTCCCGGTCGTTTCAGACTTCGCAACAGTAGCTTGCTTTCTCGGCTGCCCTTGAAGAACGAACTTGGCGATCGAGAAGGATGCTTGCCCGTTGATAACGGTCCTACCAGTCGCCGTTTGGTATTCTTCTCGTATGTGATGCAGGACTTTCCGAACAGTATTCCCAACGGAATGTTCTTGATTTTTTCATTGAGATTGAAGGGCAACTCGTATGACTTGAAAAGTTATCAGACCTTTGGGCTGGGCATCCACTAATCTCCGACCAACATCTCGAATAATCTCTACTAACTGTTCCAAATTTGAAAATCGGGCTTTTGAGATGACGTGGCGCAAGACTAGCAAAGTTTCCAGTGCAGTAGCCCTTGAGCCAACGATTTGACTAGAGATCAAAACCTTTAAACGTGTTTTCAGGCATGAACAAAAAACTACTAACCGCCTCCTCAATTTGGACGCAAGGATTTCCACCGAACGATGACTGACGGGGCCGTGTACTTCCGATACCATGCGCTGTGTTGTTGGGAAATATGTATCTGAGAAGGTGTAAATTCAAGCAATGTGGTACTGTTCAAAGTTTGACTCATGAATATTAATCAGGGGGATCTTGGCCAGATTTGGAAATTTGATTAGGTTGCATGTCCAATAAAGATTCGTTCTAATACTAATGATATATTCAAAAAATTTCATCTACATTTGAGATTGATAGCTAATCATGTCTTCTTAACACCGGACTGGGCATGGGGAGAGACATGCCAGTCGAGGATATCAGCCCATTTGGGTAGGAGATCCGAGATCTGCTCAACGTCTTTGTCGCCTCGTCCCGATAAGCACTGGTAGATCGATGAGAGATAGAGTGATGAAAAAAATAAAAAATGACTTACAACGACAAGATCTTGGTCTTTAGACAATGTTTTGGCAATCTTCATGGCTTCCCAGATGGCATGCGACGACTCCAGAGCTGGTAAATTGTATGTATTTAGCACATGCACGTTGAAGGTAAGTAAAAAAAATAACCTGGAATAATTCCTTCCCGCTGTGTCAACATTCGGAATCCTCTGAGAGCTTCCTCGTCCGTTGCCACTACATACTCGGCTCGACCAGAATCTTTCAACCAGGCATGTTCTGGGCCAACGCCAGGATAGTCCAAACCGGCACTAATGGAATGAGTTTCGATAATCTGGCCGGCCTTGGACTGGAGGATATATGTCCGAACACCATGCAATACACCAGGCTGGCCCTTGGATAACGTGGCGCTATGCCGATCTCCATCGGTGCCTGTTCAAGAGATGTTTAAGTAAATGCAAGGCGGTGGGTGGATGTTCATTAGCGTTACCTTCTCCTCCAGCTTCAACACCTACTAAACGTACGTTCTTATCTCCAATGAAATTATAGAAGGTACCGATAGCGTTACTTCCACCACCCACACACGCAACAACGACATCGGGAAGCTTTCCTCGCAATGCTTGGATTTGTGCTTTGATTTCCTCCCCAATGACCTTCTGGAAATCCCGGACGATTGTTGGGAATGGATGGGGTCCGATAGCGGAACCGACAAGATAATGAGTAGTTGAAAGGTTAGTTACCCAATCGCGTAGTGCCTCATTGACGGCATCTTTCAATGTACACGAACCAGAGTTGACTGGGATGACCTAAAATTTCATGTAAGAGATTTCAACACTTGTAAAACAACAAAATAAATGATACCTTGCCGCCCAGCATCTCAATTCGGAAAACATTGAGTGCTTGCCGTCGCACGTCCTCGGAACCCATGTATATAATACATTCCATGCCGAATTTGGCGCAAACGGTCGCAGTAGCAACACCATGTTGACCCGCGCCTGTTTCAGCAATGATTCGAGTTTTACCTATCCGTCGAGCGAGCAAAATCTACAAGGTGGGTTTGAACGATTGGACGGAAACTCGGAATTATAGTGAAATTTGACCTGGCCGATCGCGTTGTTAATTTTATGCGAGCCTGTATGATTCCTGATCTGCTTGTTAACGTGTACTTTGTTTAAGAGACGAGGCTAAAAGACATACAAATCTTCGCGTTTTAACCAAATGTTTGCACCTCCGGCATCCTTAGTCAAATTCTCTGCGAGATAAATCTGTGAAGGACGGTTGATGTAACCGAAATGACTCTGGAGCTCCTTCTGGAATTCAGGATCAGCCATGGCAGACTTGTGGGCCTGTTCAAGCTCGGCCAGGCAATCCACCAAAGCTTCGGGCACATACTGGCCTCCAAACTGTCCAAACCTTGGCGGAAGAACGATGGTATCAAGAGCCGTGTCGATTGTCACAGAAGCCTCTTTCTTGATGCTCTGATCAGGGGACGTCGCCCTCGTGGCTGGAGGCGAGCGTACTCGAATCGGTTGATCTTTTTGGCTGATCTCACGACAGAATTCTTCGACGTGTCGTGCAACCTCACCAGGAGGTGCGTTCTTCATGACGGTAACTAGCCGACTTCCGATTACCACAGCATCGGCGCCAGCATCAGTAACAGTGTTAAAATGATCGCGAGTTGCAACCCCGAATCCGACTGCTAGAGGGACTCTGGAATATTCTCGAACTCTTGCTATGATATCCGGAAGGGCACTGTTGATAGCAATGTTTTCATTGGACCCTGTAGTACCCATCTGATCAGAGGTTAGGCGTCGTTGGCAGGATAAATGAATGATGTAGAAATCGCACTTTTGAAACCACGTAAATAAAAGTATCAGCAATAGATGCTAAGAACTTTATGCGTGAAATCGTCGTCGACGGAGCAATTAGAGGAACATATGATAGACTTGTGAACATCTAGTCAATAACTATGTTTTTGAGAGAATTTTAAGACGCACTCTGCTTTTCTGCACTTTTCACGGAATGTGAGGGCCTCCTCTGGTGGGAGATCTACCATAATAAATCCATTCGCACCAGCTTCTGCTGCGTCTTGGATCGCATTATCTTCCCCGTAAGCCAAGAGAGGGTTGTAGTAACCTATTATACATAAATTGGTTGGGAATTCAGGTTCATAGATGCTTCGGAGATAATACCCATAAGAAGAACGGGAACTCTAAGCCCTCTAGTTCTGGCCTCTCTGAGCTGCCCAAGGACTGTGGCATAGTCTACATCGTTCTTCAAGGCGATCTACAGAGATAATCAAGACGATGTCAGCCAAGGCATAGAAAACCATACTGTGTTGGTCTCCTGAATCGCAGGCCCATCCGCGATGGGATCGGAAAAGGGTACACCCAATTCGATTATGTCTGCACCGCCATTCTCCATCGCTAGCAGAATGGGCACTGTATCCTCCTTCCGAGGATAACCAGCAGTTACGAAAGTCACAGTAGCAGGTTGATCCTAATCATGATATGCATTGAGAGCAGTGAAGATAACCATCGCAGAGGGATTATACCTCTTCCTTTCTTACTTGAAATTTCTTTTTGAGAGCCTGCATATTGAAATTGAAGGTACTGGTTGAAACAGGGTTGCCTATTATCAATAGGCTTATTTATCTGCTCGGACTTTTCCGGCCCGATAACTTTTCGTTATCATACAAGTACGAAGTTTTCATAACATTTCCACCTAGACACTCTTCTCATTTTCTTTGCACCAGTTATGTATCTATTGATGTAAAACCATGACAGATCTCCCCGGCACTGCCACAAGTTCCGTTTAGTAGGATCCGCTGCCTTCTTGCTGTTGCGCAGGCGCTCAGTCGCGACCCACAGCTTAGCTGGTGCCAAGTTCCAACCCTATGACTAGCTACCCCTACTTTTGTACAGGTCTTGGCAGCAGCCAAATCGGCTAGGGAAAAATAAATTTGACTGATAATTGGTGTGTAAATAATAACACCACAACGTTAACAAAACAATGAAAAATAGCCTGTAAAATGGGGGTGCAAAATTTTTAGCCTTGAGCATGTCTAGCCATCCAAAAAAGCCCTTAAATCTGCTGCTCAAGCTCGTGCTGGAGAAGAACCTCCCGAAATCACGCCTGCCGGTTATCGAGGACCCTTAATTTCCATTTTCGGATGGGTCACCGGAGGACCCCGGATTATCCCTACCTAGGCTAGACCCCAATCCGGACAGGTTTTGGACATTTTGGGGCAAAATGCCAGATCCTGGTTGTGAGATGTCCGGACAAATTTCAGGCGAAATTTCCAAACACCCATATCCATGGGTCCGGACAGGATCTGATTTTGATAGGACACATAGATCTGTGTCCGGACAAGATCCCTTAGTGTAGTAGTTATATTTGTCGTAATTGGTGTGTTGATGATGCCTTGAGTTCGAATACTGTTGGCTGCATTTTTTCTAGCACACTCTATTGGTATTTGTCAGCACGCATGTTGAAATTTTGCGACAGTGGTCTCACTATCTAGGACATCTCATCTACGCTTCCCTGTATGGATTATGTCACTCTCAATTTGGACAATGTTCCACCCTTTATTGAAAAAGATTGGATCAAGGCCGGAAAGCAGTACCCTAATGACGACATCCCTTACGAAGTACTATGGGCCAGAGAAGACAAACTGAAAATTCCTGAACATCATTTAATACATCTCCCACCACCAAATCTACCTGTCGCACAATTTATCAAGCACAAACTACCACCTCAATCAGCCGAAATCATAACCACAGGACCCCCGAAAGCCCTCTAGGAGGTAGTCTCAAGTCCGCATACAAATGGCCCGCCGCAGGCGGAGCTAGGTACCAGGACCGCATACAAACGGTCACTTTTTGGGCCAGATGTAGGTTCAAAAATCCACATACAGACCCACCCATCACCGAAGGTAGGTTTGATAGTCCGCATACGGCATAAGTCCCGGAAGGTCGCCGACTGAGGTGGTTAAAAAAAATTTGGGTATTTTTGCGGATTTTGGCAAGATTTTGGAACATTTTTAGGGCTATGTAGGTACAGAAGTCCACATACAAATGGCACCTGACGGAGGTCGGAACAAAAGTCCGCCTACGAACCGGCCTCGCAGAGCCGAAAAACCGTCCGCATACCGACTTTTTGGCGAAAACCTACCTCACAGGGGGCTTTCGGGGGTCCTATAACCACCAAGGCCCAGTCATGGTTTCACCTAGATATCCCCACCACCGACATATGGCAACTCGCCGTAGAAACGCATTTACCAAAGCTCGGGTTCCTCATCTTCGTGAGGTTCTCGATGCTCTAGTCTCACCTTTCAGTCCATTGAAACTGGGTGTATATGGCTTCGTCTTCACTGATCATGGACTAAGGATAGGGCGCGGTAAGTTTAATCTATTTAAATATCCAGCGAGCGGCTCAAAATACTCCGCCACCATGCTATAGTCATTGCGATCTATTCGAAAACAGGCGGCAAGAACGGCAAACATGCTGCAGTGACGGATGCATCAAATATCTCTGCTGTCTCTTACCTGGCCGTCCAAGTCTTCACACATGCATGGCCGCCTTATTCGAGATCACCCTGATGCCACTGCGACCTTCCAAACCAAACAATTCATGTTGTTGATGTCAAACACTTTTCTATGCCTGCTTTCCTCAACACCGAAGACAATACCAATTGGACTTGAACTTACTCAAAAAGATGCGGAGCAATTCATGGAAATGCTGGCAGGCGAGCGTAAATTCACGGACGCAATGCGGTCGTTTCGTAAACGTGGGCAGACCTTGCATTTAGATGAGGATGCAGAGTAGTATGTACTTTATAGTACTCGTACTTAGAATACCTTTATACGTTGCTGTAGTATGCGCCAATCGTGATTTGGATGCGCCAGGAGGCTAAATACGAGCGTCCGGACGATTTTTAAGCCCGGGAAAGGCTGGATTTGGGCGGCCGGACAAATTTTGGGCTTGGGAAAAGCTAGATCTGGTGTCCGGACAAAATTTTGGAGAAATTGATGGCCCAGCGTAAATCCGGACAGAATTGACCAAAACCGTCCGGACAGAAAACGCGAAATTTCGACTTTTTGGGATCTAGCCTAGGTAGGGATAATCCGGGGTCCTGTCACCGGCCTCATTTGTTTGGGAAATCCGAGGCTGTACATTGAAAGTAGTGATGGCCGCAGCATAAAAACAAAGGCGACTGTGTTGAGCTGCCTCTACCGCGAGCCCGACGCATCGTATCTGATGCTACTTGGGATACATTCAAAATGCAATGATCTGACTCAAAACCACTGCAGCTGCCACTTGTGCCGATGTTGCGGCTCCGGTATGCGGACTCAAATGCTATGTAAATATTTCAGCTCATAACGATGTTGTATTTAGAAGCAGCCGGTGCTGACTCTACGGCATGTATCGTCATTAAAAGATAAAAAAACGAAGGCAGAAATTTCTTGTTTGTGTCTAGGGCTTGCCCGAATCTTGGATCTCAGAAGGCGAAAGGGAATTACTGCCAGTCCCAATCGCGCCGGAAGATTTGGCCAGAGCCTGTGGTCTTTCGGGAGAGATTAGATTGGGCCGCTACCTTGGTCTGAGGTAGCGGCCCAATCGTTTGATCCAAGAAGGTTCAGAAATGCTGAGGGCTGAAGCCCAGTGAAAATAGCACCGAAGTAGATCGAATTGATTCGAATAAAATCGAAGAAAGTGTGTCAAAAATCGAATTAAGTAGTTTTCCATCAAATTCCGGCTTACAAAGCTGTGTAAACGGGCACATGCATGCGTGTAATAATGCACACTCTTGCGCAATTGCGCACTGTGTCGCCTTCTGTCACCCTGTTTCCCACCTTGTGTCGTCTGACTTAGAATTTTTTCTAAGTACCTCGACGTATGCTGCAAACATGCCCACACATTGACCAACATTCCTTTAGCTACATCCATCATCTTTCTGCCGTTTCCTCCCCTCTTTCAGGCTCGTGGCTCGTTCCTCCACAAAGTAAGTTATTTAAAATTTTAGGTCATATTCTTCCTGAATGACAGGCAACAATAAGCAGGGACAGTACGAAATGAGCCCGAAAAACTAGCACAACGGCCACAACAACAACCTCGCTACCGCTGTGAGCAGCTGCTCACAGGGTAAATACGATCGCAGGGATGGAGGGACGGAGGGACTGGCTGCAGCTACGGGGATAACGACAGGGAGGCAACCTAGCACAACGGAGATGTGACGTGGCGGCGACAGCTCATGCCCACCCTGCGCTCTCCCCATCGACATTGGTAGATGGGTCTGTGTTGACTGCGTAGCTACATAGTTCAGTATATACACGGCATCCTGATGTATTCTGTACTAATAACTCAATATAATACATTTTCATGTTATCGAAATTACTGTATGAATAGTATATAGGACCATGGGCAGATATACTAATTATAGAACCATTTATTAGACCTATTTCGATGGTACTCGATCTTATTCGATTCAACATCGAATAAAATCGAATAAAGTGTGTCATTTTCCGAATGCCACCGAATTAAATCGAATTAAATCGAAGGGTACTATTTTATTCGATTTAATTCGATCTACTTCGGTGCTATTTTCACTGGGGCTGAAGGGGATGGAGGGTGAGTCAAAAATTTTTTATGAGAATGGGTAAAATACATTTCTCCGCGTCAGAACCGGGTCCAATGCGATGGGGAGAGGTATAAGGGCGTTATCTTATCCGATAATGAGCTAGCCCGATCCTATTTGAACTCCACTTATGTCTCGTCGAAACCCTGTTCACTGGCAGTGGCAGTTGACTCAGTTGACTCTCTGACAATGATAACAGTTCGATAATAGCGATATTTTTACATGAAAGGCACTGCCCGTTGAGCACTATTGGTGTGGCTTACAGTTCATTGTCTCCAGGTATATTTTCCTCTTCGGCGGGCGCACTGTATTAATGTATTGCACCCATGCAATGCAGGGCACTGAGCTTTCCTTTTTGGGAACAGTGTCATTGTATCGTCGTCCTCATAAAAGCCCATAAACTCGCGTGTCTCTCGCGCTATCTGAAACATGTATTTCCCGTTTATCACCAAGCGTTCTGATACGTATGATCAACGATTATATCGAAGGAAGGGAGGTGGCGGAGGAGGTAAATCTGGTGGCAGCGGGGGTAAATCTAGTGGCAGCGGGGGTAAGTCTAGCGGAAGTGGAAGTAAATCTAGTGGAAGCAGTGGAGGTATCAAACCCGGAAGATCATCAACCCCCATTACCACTGCGGGGACTTCTACGAGTGCCACAACTTACGGTGCAGGAGGAGGTCGAGCTCTGGCCATTCCTTCTGGTCAGTTGTTTGCGGGTCGTTTAGCTGGTGGGGGGACAAGAGACCAGGTTTATGGAGATCGGTTCGTGTTCCTTCTTTGGAATCACGTACTTGTGCATTTTGATTGACAAAAGATGAACAGAGTATATGGGAGTGGATATCCTGGAATCGTTGGTCGCGGAACCGCTGGGCGTGGATTTCCATTTATTTTTTGGCCACTGGCTTGGGGAGGAGTCGGTTATGGTGGATCAAGTGCTTATCTCCACACAACAGAGGTAGGCTTTAGCATCTTTATTCAATGTTTTGCTACTGATGAACCCCCCTCTTCGCAGTACGGCAGGTTTGATAATACCAGTCGACCGGGAGGTATTATGATGACTGCTGCATTTACATCTTCATCCCAAAACACTACATTCCGCATAGTCGCAGACAACACTACTGTCTCATCTCTCATCCTCAACATTGTGGCCAACTGTTCCTCAGATATAACTTCTCCCTCAACAATCACGTCTTCCACATTCAACGACTCTCTAGCATCTCCAAAACCTGAGCAGACAGTGCAATATTACCGTGCTAGTACCGTGTCATTGACTCTGGATGGTTACAACAATACGGGCGTGTTAGAAGCGGATGGGACGCCTGATACGCCACTACCGACCAATATCGATACAAAGCTTTTAAGTTGTTTGAATGCGACTATCGGCGAAGCCGTTCCTCTAATTGGCTCTGCAGGTTTGCAATGGACAGTGCCACCAAGCATTGGACTGATTAGCTTTGCATGGGTACTATGGTGTCTAACCTCTATGTTTTAAGGGTTTTACGGTCTTTACTGTAAGTGCTGGCGTATCTCGTTTCTCACTGGATGCCTATCATCCATTCGCAGCCTGAACTACACTACTTCCTTGTAGCTTCGAGGGTTTATTCTTTTCCAGAGCCCATATAATTGTAGCTTTTACTCTGTTGTTGTAGTAGAAACAGCACCTTCTGCAATATAATTCCTCTAATTTCGTTCTTTGACTCAATGTCATTAGATACGACAGACCTGAAATGGTGAAATCTGTCTTCAGCTAGAGTCTCCGCCTTCCTCGTGAGTCGTTCCAGATTCTTCAATATACGCACTCATGCCTCGAGTGAATAAAGTCATTTTAGGGGCCCACCTTATCCTGGCAAACGGAGGGATGTTTTCGAAGAGTGGCTCGCTAATGGCTGCCACAGCTGCACGAGCCCATAGTACCCCAGTCGTAGTATGTGCTGGCCAGTTCAAGTTAACACCCCTCTGGAATCTTTATCATGAATACGATGCCCTTGATTTCGGAAACCCAAGTGATGTTCTCGGATTTGACGAAGCGGGATTGGTGGACAAAGATCAATCCATATTATGATTATGTTCAACCAGAGTTGATTTGTCAGCGTCGCGAGAGTAAAAGGGCGGAAATAAATATATAGGCGGTGGATAGACCAGCGCAAGACTGGAAAAGTATTTACAGGAGACGGAAGGCTATATACTGCGAATGTGAGACACGCTACCGTAAAGGGAGAGGACAAGATAAGATAAGATAAGGCGATCATTCTCTGACATTATCTCCTCCTTTCGAACGAACCTTGTACTTGTTCAAAATTTGTTTGGCGTGTGTCAAGTTATCTTCTGCCAACCACTCGTTCTCCTCCATCGGAAAACCCTTCCATTTCACTAAGAATTGCCTCTTTCCCCTTCTGATACGATCATTCAAAATCTCCTCCACTTCCTGTTCGGGTTCTCCATCTACAAGTTCAGGTGGGGGTGGCTCTACATGCGGGCGGTTTCCTCGGTGATAAGGGAAAAGTTTCGAAACATGAAATACTGGGTGAACCTTCCATGTTGACGGTAGTTTGAGCCGGTACGCACGCTGACCGATTTTACTTTCAACTTTGAATGGCCCGAAACGGCGATGTTCTAACTTTCGGGTGGGTCGATTCGTTTTCAGGTTCTCGCCTTCCAAAAGAACTTCGTCGCCTGGTTGGAATTCAGGTTCCGCCTGGTGGCTGCGATCGAAGTGGGTTTTCATGTCTCTCGCTGCTCGCTCTAATGCTGCTGCTGCTTCTTTCCTCAGTTCTTCCATCCTCTTTACGAAGTCTGATGCCGCCTCCACTGTCGACTCTGCTCTTACTTCAACACCTTTTCGTGGATTACGTCCCCAGTTGAGCATGAAAGGTGAGTGGCCTAGGGATGCCGAAGTTCAGTTCAGTTCGGTTCAGGACCCATTTTCTCAGAACCAGAACCAGAACCACTTAGGAAAATCAGAACCAGAACCAGAACCAGAACCGGACCAACAGAACCGGTTCTCTTGGTTCAGTTCTGGTTCAGAACCAGTTCGAACCATAAGAACCAGTTAAAAATAGACTTTTGTTAGGATATCACCAATTAGACAAGAAATTCTCATTTTAAATTTTATTTTCTAAAATTACATCTTATTTCTTAGAAATAAATATATCTTGAAATTTGAGGCCAGAAGTTTGTAGTATTGGTGTTATAACTATGACATCACTAAAAGTAAACATGAAAAGAAAAAATACTACTAAATCATTTTGCCAACTAGTGACAACCCTGAATTGGATTCTTGCAATAGGAGTATATTAATATTAATAAAACCTGAAGTTATAAAGTAAATGAGACATATTATTGATTATGTACTATGCCAGACCAAAAAATGATGTACTTCTGATTGGAAATATATTGTGTTGGTGACTTGAATAAATATTTTCATTACAGATACAGGTACATTGTGCCATTTAACCTGTAAAATAATGCAAATAAGTAAATATATTACTTAAATGTTTGCCTTGGGATATAGTGGTTCAGAATGGTTTGAACCGGTTCAGAACCGGTTCTCAGATTTCTGGCCAATCAAGAACCAGAACCAGAACCAGATGGCTGAGGCCAAACCAGAACCAGAACCGAACCAGATACTTGGTTCGGTTCAGTTGGTTCTGGTTCTTGGACTGGTTCAGAACTGAACTTCGGCATCCCTAGAGTGGCCAGTGCTTTTGTTGACCTTGTCGTTATAACTGAATTCGGCTAGGGAAAGCCAATCTGCCCAGTTGTCTTGTCGGTAATTGACAAAGATACGCAGATATTGCTCGACTTCTTGGTTTACACGTTCAGTTTGGCCGTCAGTTTCGGGGTGGTACGCGGTGGATGTATTAGTTTGGATGCCAAGTAAGTGATTCAGCGCTTCCATGAATCTGGAAACAAAGATGGTTCCCCGATCACTAATGACGGATTCTGGTAGGCCAAAATCCTTCCAAACATGGTCTCTATAAAGCCGTGCAGCTCCTTCAGATGTTAGAGACGTATAGGTGGGAACAATACGAATCATCTTGGTGAGTCTATCAACGACAATCATAATAGCATCGTATCCCAAGCTAAGGGGTAGTTCGGTGATTAGGTCGACAGTAATCCGTTGCCACGGATATTTGGGGATAGGATTCGGTGAGAGCAGTCCTTGTGGTTTACTTCGTTTAATTTTTGTTCGTTGACAAAGATCACAGTTTTCGACATAGCGACGAATGTCAACGTGGATCCGGGGCCACCAGTAGGAACGTAAGATTAGCTCTGCAGTTCTATATCGCCCTGGGTGACCCGCAGTGAAGGTGTCGTGGTGTAAGTGGATGATTGTTTCGCGAAGGGCGCGGTCTGGTGGTACGTAAATACGATTTTGCCACAGAATCAAGCCTTCATACTCTTCCCAATCTTTCTCTTTCAGCATCAATTTCTGTTTCACAACTCGTTCTACTTCCTTATGGTGTCGGATTTTCTCAACCAAGTCCGTTCCCTCATCCCCAATGTCAACATTTATTCTTCGCAAATGGTGAGGTTGAATTAATACAACCCCCTCATTATCGTCTCGTCCTTTTTCATGATCTGGTCTCCTAGACAACGCATCTGCCCTTCCCATGGTATGGCCTGGCCTATGGATCAATACAAAATCGTAGTTTGCAAGTTCAAGCGACCATCGAGCTTGTCGGCGGTTCAGTTTCTGGGCGGTCGTGAAGTATTGGAGGTTTTTGTGATCAGTGTGGATTTCGACTGTGTGTTCAGCCCCTTGTAAGTGATGTCGCCATTCTTCAAGCGCTCGCATAATGGCTAACATTTCTCGATCATGAATTTCATAGTTTCTCTCGACGTTGCTCAAGGATTTTGATAAAAAGGCAACGGGTTTCCACACCTTGTCTTGACACTGCAGCAGTGTTGCGCCAGTTGCATACCCAGAGCTGTCGGCCTCTACGCGATAGGGATCCATATCGGTGGGAAACGCTAGTACAGGTGCTGTTGTAACAGCTATCTTGAGATCCTTGAATGCTTTTCTCTCCTCTCCTCCCCACTTCCATGGTTGATTGCCAGTAAGTCGATGGAGCGGGTAACTCATGGTCGAAAAATGACTGATAAATCGTCGATAATAGTTTGCGAATCCAAGAAATTGTTGAAGTTCGCGTTTATCCTTGGGTTCTGGCCATGCCCGCACTGCCTCTACCTTCCCAGCATCCATCTCTACACCGTCCTCTGAGATCACCATACCAAGGTATTCTACCTTTGTCTTCTCCCACTCACATTTCTCAGGCTTCAACGATAGATTATTATCTGCGAGAATCCGAAGAACTTCTTTTGTTACAGCGCGGTGTTCCTCCAATGTTTTCGTAAATATCAGGATGTCGTCCATGTACACCACCACTACACCTCGCGTAATCAGCCCCGAGAATAATTCATTCATCATTGTTTGGAAGGTCGCAGGGGAGTTGGTTAAGCCAAAGAACATAACCAGTGGTTCAAAGAGACCCCGGTTTGTGATAAATGCGGCTTTCCATTCATCGCCCTCTTTAACTCTAACATTGTTATAGCCCCACCTAACATCAAACTTCGTGAAATAATGTGCGCCTCGTAATTTGTCAATGATTTCAGAGATAAGAGGTAATGGATATCGGTTCTTTATCGTTCCTGCGTTTAATCGACAATAGTCTTGAACAGGACGCAGACTTCCATCCTTTTTCTTGACAAAGAAGAATGGAGATGCGATTGGGCTCTTGGACGGTCGGATCCTCCCAGACTGTAAGTGCTCTTCAATGAATTCATCAAGTTGGCGTTGTTCATCTCGAGCCAATGGGTAGATTTTGCTTGTAAACGGGGTGCAATCGTCCTTGAGCTCGATTGCATGGTCCCATTTTCGTCGGGGTGGTAAGGTGTCAAAACTCGATTTCTCGAATATTGGACTGAAATCTTTGATGTATCTGTCAGGAATTGGGGTGTTTGCTTTCAACTTCTTGACACGTTCCTCCTCCTCCGCAATGTGCTGCGGTGAAGTGTATGCCGCCTGGATGGTTTCAAGATCCTCTGGTAAGACAAATAACCTCTCTCCCTCCTCTAACATATCCATTTCTTCGTTTCCCCAGTCATCCTCCTCAACCTTCTTGTTTCTTTCTTCATCATCACTATCGTCCACAAGGCTTCCTATCGTACTCTCATCCTCCTCCCACAACTGAGGCATTCCACATTCCTGTGGACAACGATTAAACAGGATCTTCGCATGGGTCCAATTAATGTTGGGGTTATGTCTCCGGAGCCATGAATGACCAAGGATAATCTTATTGGGTCCTGTGTTGGTGACGGCAAACGTTATTGTTTCAACGTGATCTCCAATCTTGAGACGTAATGGTACCACACATCGGATAGGGCCACCTTCATTTGGGGTACGATCAACATTGTAGATCGGAATTGGGTGTGCAAGTTTCTCAAGGTTCAGCTTTAATTCTCTTGCTAATGATTCATCAATATAACACCCTGTTGCACCTGAGTCTAGAAGGCAATCCACTGTGAATTTCATTGCTGTGTCGACGGTTTGAAGAACTGCGGGAATAATAGTTGAGTTTGCTTTGGTTTTGCCGATTCCCCGTATGACATGCTGAAAGGGATGCCGTAGGTCTTCCAATGTTCGAATAGCGTCGTTGATTGGCGCAGTAATAAGTGCTTGGAAGAGGGATACAGTGACTTCGATTTGTCGTCGACTGGAAGTCCATTTTCTCAATGCATGTATGGCCTCGTCCTTCATCTCCTTCAGCCGCCGTAGAAGCTTAGTCGCTGCACTGACATCATTCATATCCTCACCCTTCTCTTTCCGCTTCATATCTATCTCTCCTTCCATTGTTTTCCCCTTTTTCGATGTTTCCTTTCCTTCATCTCTTTCGTTCACAATGTTTTCATCCACCCTCAAATCACTTGTATCCTCGTTCTTCTCTTTCTGCTTTGTATCTATCTTTCCTCGCATTGCTTCCTTCTTTTCCGTCATTCCTTCCTCCTCATCTCTTTCATTTGCAGCGTTCTCATCCTCAAGAATACCAGGACCTTTGGCTTTCCTTTTTCTCTTCATCCTTTGTTCGTCTTCATCTTCTACATCTATCACAGTTGCTTTCATCACAGGTTTTATCTTCGGTTGTGCGGCTTTTAATAGCGTTGCAGAGTCGTGTATTGGTGTAAGTAAATTCATACTAATACATTGTGTAGACGAAGAGGGCGCACGGTATTTCACTCTTCGTTGGTAGGAAAACCCAGTTCAGTGAGTAATTCCTTTTTGTCATCGTCGGAGAGGTCGTTAAATATGCTGCGAATGAAGGCACGTGGGGCTTGACGAGTACGTCGAGGATGAGGACAGTTACGAGCAAGATGTCCTTCACCTCCACAGTTATAGCAATTGAATTTGCCAGTTGCTCCTCCTCGGGCTCGATCAATTTCCATAGGTAATCCTGCCCCTCCGAAAGTGCCAGAAGTGGCCGCAGGTGTATGGCCTGTCTGGGTCCCTCCACCTTGAACATTTGTTGTTGATCCTCCACCAGTGTTCTGTCCCCCTTCACGGTTTCCATTCATGTTAGTTACTCTACCTCCATATCCACTCTGAGATCCCCCTCCACGACCTCCACTATAACCTCCACGAGCACCCCATCCACCAAAACTTCCACGCGCTCCCCATCCGCCAAAACCTCCACGGGGTCCCCATCCACCAAAACTTCCACGGCTACTGCTTCCTCCACTTGTATTTGGGTTACTCCCACTCCCAGCCTGTTGAGGACGACGTCGATGATCCAAATTTGCTTCTAGGTTTCGACGGTGATGATCCTTTTCGATGGCCAATTTCTTCCATTCGATATACGTAGTGGGTTCTGAGACACCAATGGCAGCGTACATGTCCCCCAGAAGGTGACTATTGAGGCTCTTCTTCAAGAAACGGATTAATGCAGCGTCATTGTACCCAGAATCACGCCTATAAACTTCAACATCCTCAAAAAAGGTCTTGACCGGCGTGCGTTCGTCCTGAACAAGTTTCTCAAGTTTGATTTGGGCATCATCTTGGCGATTTGATGTCTCAAAATGACCCCGAAAGTCCTTTTCAAAACTCTCCCATGTTATCCACGGCAGTTCATTGGGAAGCAACCCCTCCATCAAGTTATCAAGCCACTTCTGTGCATTCCCTTCCAGATAAGTCATAATGTTTCAGATATTGCAACGAACTTCGAGCCACAGTTCACGTCTTGGTCATGCAGTGTGTAGTGTGTATTAAAGGGAATCGGTTGTGGTGCAGTCTTGCGCTAATGTCAGCGTCGCGAGAGTAAAAGGGCGGAAATAAATATATAGGCGGTGGATAGACCAGCGCAAGACTGGAAAAGTATTTACAGGAGACGGAAGGCTATATACTGCGAATGTGAGACACGCTACTGTAAAGGGAGAGGACAAGATAAGATAAGATAAGGCGATCATTCTCTGACATGATTGATGCATACATATAATATCACCAACGAGTATTCCTCCTTTGTCTGAAACTTGCTTGTTGGTTGGATTTCTGCATCACAAAGTGTAGGTTAACTTACCTCTCCTGCTCAGTTCTAAAATATATTTGTGCATCATTCATCACGCATCATGCAACATATGTTTTATCGTATAAAAAATTGCATCACGCATCACGCAACATGCAACACGACACATGTTTTCATACATGCAACATTTATAATATAAAACCGCATCATCGCATCATCGCATCAATGATCATCGATCATCGATCATCGCATCGATCATCGCATCGATCATCGCATCGATCATCGCATCACGCACGCATCACGCAACACATTTTCATACACATGAAAATTGCATCATACATCATGGCATTCAATTGTATTTGGTTTGAAGTTCAAATTCTGCTGAAGTCAGCCGAATAACCGGTTGCTGAATTATAGCCATGAGGGGGCAGGGAGGAGTGAAGGCGTGGGAGAGGTGCAGATGCTAGCCTATGCTGCCTGTCGGACTCAGTCGGAGAGACGATGGGCGGTACCTTGATGGTGATGATCTCTGAGATGACAAGGTGATGACAACGCATCACATTTTGATGGCCCTAGCATTTCCTGAAACATATTAAATGTTGACAATACCCCCAGTAGTAGGGTTATTAAAATAATTGAGGCTTGTTAGCCTACAAACCCCCCTCCTATGTAAGCCTCGAATGTCGTGTGATTGAGGTGTTTTCGCTTTACTCATTTTACGCTCCCTTATTGTATATCAAGTCATAAAAACACCTTCTAAAGATGTTCGAGCATAGGGAAACTTGAAGGTCAGTCCAGCTCAAAGCAACAATCAATAACAATCTTATCTCGTCGTCTGCAGCATCTATTCAGCACTTGTTTATCTTCCCATATTGATGGGGCCTAGATGGTAAGTGTCGATCAGGTGTTAATCATCAGAAAAGCTATATTTCAAAGCTACCATAGATTCGATGTTATTCGAATCCATTGAACAGAAGTGAGCTGATGTCGAAAAGAGAACGAGTCAATAATTCATCTTTTGTCTACTAGATCCAATGAAACGACCGTGTCGTCATCTGTGCTACTATATCAACATGATTAGGCCTCTCATCGTATCCAAAGCATGGGCGTCACTCCTCCAACACGTCAACGAAGAATTTAGGTTCCATTCGTTGAATCTGTTGTTTTTGTGAGTCCAATTGTAACTGGGCGTTCGAATCTAACAGGGGTGGGTTTATGTCAAAAAGTGGAAGCCAGTAACTCAGTTGCTGTCAGAGTATCTGATAATCACTATAATCATTTTTTTGGTGACAGATTTCGCTAATCTGAGGCCAGGCTTACAGAGGCTTACCTTGGAAAACTCGGTTATCCAAAATAAGGCAGGTCGCATCACAAACCTGATCAAAAATTGGATCACGACAAGGACAGTCTGTCAAGATCATCACAAACTTCAAGCTTCTATTTCAGTCACTGTATCAGATACAGATGCTAAACTCTTATATAAAGCAAGGGCCAGAGATGCAATAGGTCATTACAACACACAGGCAGTCATGAAGCTAAGTCTTCAAGACTTTGTCATTATTGGGTCATGTCTTGAAGGTTTTCTCTACGGTAAGATATTTTTTCTACAACTTTCACAGCACCTGCTAAGGAAGCATAATATTAACCTGTCCCAGGATTCTATTCTGGCATATTCGCCATGTATTTAGAAAGCCACTGGATATCAAACAAATGCACCAACAAGAAGAGAAATACCATTTTCTATGCTCTGTGCGCTCTATACGTTCTATCTCTTGTCAATGTTGTGCTTGGTATAACATTTTCCTCAATTTCGGTTAGTAACAATTTCATTGGTAACAATAACCATCTTTTTTACGCTTTCTCTTTTGTAGAATCCATTGGCATCCCTCGACATAGCTATTATTCAAGGCACATTAACTGGTTGCGCCGATTTAATAGCTCAATCTATCCTAGTATGTATAAACTACTACGCCTATCATTTACTGTATTCATGCAAATCTCAAAGATATACCGTTGCTGGATTGTATGGGGTTGTAATATCTGTGTCGTGATCGTTCCTTCAATCTTAGCATTTGTATTCTTAGGTCAGTCAAGCTATCTTATTTGACTGGTTAATTTCAATTCATTGCCTCTAGTTATGTGGCTAGCAGCTAGCAGCGCACAGTACATTCTCTCAGACCAAGTTGTGGATCCTGCCTGGGGGAATTGGCTGGGTGTGGCAAGTGTTGCCATGTCCATGACTGTGAATGCTCTGGTGACAGGCTTAATGATCCTCAAGCTCTTCAATGTGTACCGTGAAGTCAAATCTACCTCAGATGACCGAACTTTGGGTGTCACTGGGGGGAACAAAGCTCGGACTGTCATATTCGTGCTAATTGAATCTGGCATGATATTGTTTTCAATCCAATTGGTTCTGGTCATTGTTACCATTGTGACGAACACTATCGATAAAGTTTATGATATTATCGTTGCTATACACCAAACGCTCAATGTGATTACAACATCAGTCATCGTTATTCCTTATTTTACTAATAACATGGCTCTATCTAGGGTATAATGCCTACAATCATCCTGGTGCGGGTCTCAATGGGATTGTCGTTCCATGACCAGGAGTCTATGATAGAATCTACTGTCGGGAGTTTACGCTTTGCGGCTAACCGTTCAAATTCAATACCGGAAACGGGAGATGTCGATCTAGTGATTCAGTGAATAGAGACAAAGGTGCATTCGACTACTAAGTGACGATATCCAGATGGTAGATGGATGATCATATAGCCAGCTAGAACTAGATATTGTAGAGGCACATAACTTGAACCTTGATGTATTATAATCATGATAGGTTCCAAAAAGTTCTACAGCACGAGACAGTAGACCGCAACGGTGTTTATGTAATACATCTGGAATAATATTGGGTGTGTGCGGAGAGCCTGGCATCAAATTGGTCCTTACGGATGAGGTCGACCCTCAGCGACCCGACTGTTCCAGTCATCAGTACAGAACCTTTTCTTTGCTGACAATGGAAATACCTCTGTCTGCCACAGATGAATCTCGGGTACTCGTCATCTACACAGGTAATTAATAGACTGAACTTGTATCGTGGATAACTCAATGGTCCCTCCCTTCTGGAATAGGTGGGACAATTGGGATGCTTGTAGGGCAGCAAGGATATGTCCCAGAGCCTTACTTCCTGACCGAAACGCTGCGCAGTCAAACGCGATTTCATGATCCCCTTCAAGATTCACTGTTTTCCAACGCTGGTTCAGTTCAGGGGTTCAGGGAGTGGAGCAGTGGTAGAACAAGCCCTCAGCTGACCCCCACCAGTAACACAACCTCCGTTCCAGGCAGGACGCTCCTTGTTAGGTCATCATGTCCTATCGGTCACTCCTCGACGCTTGAACCCAAGGTTGACAAGCGCGCCTCGACTCAACCAAGATGCATACGCGTCTCTGAAAATGTGTATGAGGCTCAGTTGCCAACACTTGTAACCCCACGCAGCAAAGTTCCAGGAGGCAGTGGGAGTAAATCGATTCGTTATGCAATTTTGGAGGTGTGCCTTGAATTTAGTATTGTCACCCTTTTTTCTAATTCTGGAATTTCCGTTTAGTGGAATCCACTCTTAGACAGTAGCAATATGGATATCAAAGGTATGTGCTTCAAGTCTTCGGACTTGATAAATACCTTTGCGACCTTTACTACAAATAGATTGGATTCGCATAGCGACAGAAATAGAGCTTAACTATACCTTCGACGCTTTTGTCATTCTACACGGAACCGATACTATGGCATATACCTCGAGTGCACTCAGCTTTCTTTTAGAGGATCTAGGAAAGACAGTGGTAATGGACTTCTCTCCATGTACTTACCTCTATGCAAACTCACCTAATCCTTACAAAGATACTGACAGGTGCCCAAATTCCCCTATCTCAACTCAGAAACGACGCTGTCGACAATCTCATGGGCGCACTCACAATCGCTGGACATTATATCATACCAGGTACTTCTCGGGTTCGTTGCTGGTCTCATGCTAACAACCCTTTCACCTTTTGTTAGAGTGCTGTCTATATTTTAATCATACCTTGTTTCGAGGAAACAGGGTTACAAAAATGTCTTCTTATGATCTGAGTGCTTTCAACAGTCCGAATTTCCCCCCGCTGGTGAATGGTAGGCCGAAAGTAACAATCTCAAAATTTCAGGCGATAGTGACTCATTTATTCATAGTTGGAATTGACATTGTCGTCAATTGGAACGACGTCATTCGACAAACAAGTCTCCGACGATTTAGAGCCCATAAATGTAAAGGTTGCACATTCTTTTTCTGAGATGTACTGACTCATCGACGACAGACATGAGTCCCCATGTCGGTACGCTTGAAATTTCCAGAGTGGATTATTGTTCTATTTACTAAGACTCTTGCGTCACAGCAACTTTACGTCTGTTTCCTGGAATATCGGGCGCGACAATAAGGGCATTCTTCATGCCTCCAATCCGCGGAGTTGTTCTGGAAACCTTTGGCGCTGGAAATGCTCCCCAGCGTGCAGATGTAATGGAGGCCTTGAAAGAGGCCTGCGATCGTGGCGTGATAGTCGTGGCTATCTCGCAATGCGCGAAAGGGTCGGTATCAGACGCCTATGAAACGGGGCGGTCCTTGCTACAAGCTGGCGTTGTCCCAGGAAGTGACATGACTCCCGAGGTTTGCAAGTTTGCGCTGCTCTCTCTCTCTCGATATCTGATTGATTGGTTTCCTTTTTTCTTCTTTTATGGTCTGCATAGTGTGCGCTAACCAAACTTGGCTACCTCTTGTCGAAGGACGAATTATCTGTCAAGGATGTTCGTGATCTTATTGGGATACCTCTACGAGGGGAACTTTCTCGCTCTTCTGGAACATTCCTGCAACAACCTTTGACTCCAGAACAGAATCTGGACAGCATACAACAAATCTTATCGCAGTTCGTGCGCCTCGCCCGCCCACCATCATCTGTGTTGCCCCAGATCACCGTCACATCAGATTCTGTCGATTCTGGAGCACAAGATGCAGCTGCTCCTTGGTCATGGACAGCAGCCGAAGCAGCAACAACAGAAGCTGTCTTATTCCCTTTCCTCGTCCATCTGGCTGCAGCGAGAGATGACCTAGAAAGCCTGAATTTCTGTCTAAAGCCAGCAGAGAACGACGACGAAGCGCTCAGATTCAAGATGATACCTGGCGGAATTGTAAACTGCCTTGAGCCTAGTTCAGGAAAATCACCTCTCCATGTCGCTTGCCTAAACGGAAATACGAGGTCTGTTGAGTTGCTCCTACGTTCTGGCGCCCTCGTGCACCTCAGAGACATTCTTGGACATACTGCGTTATATCTTGTGAGTTGTTTGTTCGTCGTGGTCCGATATGAATCTAATCATATTTATACACATCAGGCTGCTCGGCAGGGTCACGAAGCTATCGTTGACGTCTTGGTTCAAGCTGGGGCGAGGCTTGGTGGGACTGATCAACTTTTCGTTGATAACATTGTCAAGGACGCGACGCGAGCTGGCGACCAACGTTCTTTGCGGATATGGCTGAAAGCAGGATGGGAACCTGGCCTACCCAAGGCAGTTTTAACAGAAGCTCAAAATGAATTATGAATACTAAACAGAACTTTTCAATCCGGTAGATAACATCTAGACACAAGGCCCGGATTTTCGTCCATGGTATGGGTTGTAATCCCTGTGGAGATATTGGAGCAATTAAGCATCCCATATATATCGGTAATGTATATGTAGCAGCAGTATGCAGATTGCACACGTTGATGAAATCAATGTACCTCAACGATTTGCACATCATCTTCTGATCTACTGTCGTCTGACTCCCCATCACCACTCATACGGTCACGGAGTGTTCGAATGAACAACGACAATTGTGACCTCTCAAAGGTGAAAGTTGTGTTCAGGAACTCAAGTGACTCCCTGAAGGCGGCCGATTCTTTGTCGAGATTTTGCGGAACGTATTGAACGGTCTCAACCAATTGTCGTTCGCTTTCCACAGGTTCTTTGGATGCGGTTGGAGGTTCCTTACACAGACGTAAAGTGAAACTGATAGCTATGATGTCCAATTATAAACGCGAGATAGACAAGCAAGTTTATCAAGAAAAACTCACTTCTAGAATCCGACTGACCCTTGTCCTTCTGAGCAACCTCGTCTGTATACGAATATACACAATTCAAGATCCACTCATCAGTATCAAGATATTTCCCCTTTCCCAGTTTCATGCTCGGTACAATGAGATTCGTGAGGTCTTCGTAAAACTTGATAATTTCTGCGAGTTTCGGGTCATCCGTCGACGACAGACCATTTCCTGTTCGAGGACGAGATGTTGAAGGAGGCATGCGTTGAAGTTTGTTCGCCATAGTTTTCCCTCGATCGATTTCCGCTTGTAGCTCAATGCGTAAATCATTCTCTGAGAGAATAAAAAAATGTTCAATACCACTAAGTAGCCAGAGAGACAGCAGGGAAATGTACGAACGGCTTTGTTTCAATGTAGAGATTTCATCGTCTTTTTCCTTGAGCTTCTTTTCCACGTTCTGATATCTTTTTTTCCACTCGTTCACTTCGGCTTGAAGTGCATGCATTTCCCTATTCGCTTCTTCTCGTGTCAAAATTTCGAACACTTGCTGGTGGGTTCGATGTACGGGATCTTTGCGAGCCAGTTGTGCATTGAGATTAGCAATAAGGGTCTCCTGTGCTGTTATGAAGAGAAACAGAGTCAAATCAAATAACGGAATCAATTTCCACCCGAAGTAGAACATACCTTGCAGCTGCATCTTGAATTGACCCTCCATCCGTTCAAGCAATAGCTCCGGCTCCGTATTTCGAATTTGGCAAAGCTCGTTGAACCGCGCCGTTAGACTATCAATTCGGGATAATGCCTAAAAATTCAATGTTAGCTTATATTATTCAATAAGAACGAGTATAATGTCTGTAATTGGGGATTGATCTGAAACGAACCTGACGTAGTTGCTCTTCCAATCGAGCCGTCGTCCCATCGTCGTTCTTCTGTCCTGATTGAAATTTAGGCGCTCGACCTGCATTATGCACTGTTGCGGTATTTAAGGTATTTGCGATGAGTGCCGCGCCATTGACATCCACATCCATTCCATGCTCCACGGCGTCATTCAAATCCACGTCCATGGGTTCACGAGCAGATTTTGGGGCCGATCTCGGGGGGCCTATCTTAGGTCCTGCTCTGGCTTTCCCCTTTGCAACAGCGGTTGTAGCAGTAGGCTTCCCATTAACAGTAGACGTAGGTTTGCGAGACCCTCCGCGAGATCTAGTCGTCTTTGGTGGAGGAGGATCAACTTCTTGAATTTCATCGTCGTCTTCATCTTCCACGACATGAGTTTCCTTCCGCTTGCCATTCCCCCTTACGTTTCTGACTTCAACATCATCTTCGTCATCCTCGTTATCGTCAATTTCATGCACCTGTTTGCCGGAAGCCAGAAGCTGGGCTCGGGTGGGATTCGATGGTCCCGCTTCGGCGCTTGTTGGTACACGACTGTTCGCTTTCTCACTTATAAATGGCTTTGTTCGAGATACATATGGTGTGGTTGTACCAAGGCCACCTGTATTACACGATCAACGTTCAATTATTTGATACCAAGGGGCATTTTATCTCACCAAATTCGTCGGAGTCGGACATGATGTTACGGTTCAGTACATGAGTGACAAAAAGGGGTTGTGACGAAGACGCGATTGCACGTGCGACGCGTTGGTGATATATTACGTCCAGTCACTCATCTTGCTGAAGTGTACGAAAAACAGGTGTCTTTGAATTATGTGTTAAAACAAATTGTGCATGTACTAGGGAAACAAATATTATATAGCGTATACCAAGTTCAAGCTGCAACGAAACGGATTATGGGATACAAGATATGAAAATGACTAGTACAAAGGAACAATATGGGTGTAACGAAAATGAGATAAAAATACAGTATAGAAATGTGCGAATGGACGAAAAATAGAAAATCAACAGAATTAAACGCAGACTCGGAGCTCCGAAAAAGAAGATGAATGCTGTTTAGACCAATCCAGCAATAATTGGGGTCGAGTACGGCGTCCGAACCGTGCATGAGTAACGGACTGTTACCTTTTCACGTTATAATCATGATTATCATGGCAAACATTCGTAAAATCCAGATGGGAGTCGGATGATAGGGAAGCCGAGGCCGAAGAGCAGACGTCAATTAGTGTCTCGGTGGACGAACGGGGGCTATAAAGAGGCAGAGGCGTCGAATAATCAATCTTACGCTCTCCATTAAAATCGTAGAGATGCGAATAAGCGGGCAAAAAGGGAATGAGATCGTGAGACATAGTCGAAGTGGGATAGGACAAAGACGAAGGAGATGTTGTAGATGTTGAAGCAGCAGCAGCGTCGGCGGAACTGGACGAATGAGCAGGGGGTGGTGTCTGAGCTCTGAGAGGAGGCGGATTCGGAGCGACATTCGCAAAAGTGACTGGCACATTGAATTTGAGTTGTTCATAGGCAATCTCCCCACTTGGAAGATCAAAAGCACACGTCAAACTGATCGAGATATCATGATACACGCTGTAAAGTGGACTGGACAGCGAAGGACGTATGGGGGACCCCGTCCACTCGGGGGATTCCGCATCCGCTTTGGCTGTGCTACATTGCACAAAAGGGACAACGGCGTCCATGGTATACCAAGTAGGAAGTTCTTGTGGCGTATGGTCATCAGCGAAGACGTAGTTATTTTCTGCGAGTTTGAATGTTCCGCTCAACTCTGAAGGAAGAAGGGAGAATGTGCGACCAAAAGATTCTGAAACATCGGAGCCTACAAAGAGACCGGCATCATAGATGGAGCTGAGGGTATGAGGGTCCAAAAGCGGTAGGTTAGGAGGCTGCATTTCTTGAGGAGGAATAGGATACCGCAGCAGGTATCCCGAGGAAGGGCGAATTCTGAACGGAGATATTTTTTTTTAGTGCTGCGGACGTATAATTCATTAATTTCCCCTTTACCTGGTCTTTTCTTGTTGTAGGATATCAACAACCACTTCAGTCACTTGCAATTTTTTACAATCCTCTTCACAAAGGTCTTTCGTCCGCATCCGCAAAGTCAAAGGCAAGGTGTTACCCGCGACATTAGCATACTCTGGGACAGAAGCAAGGACCTGGATCTTGTTGAGAACTTCAACAGGCATCCTTGGTTTACTAGAAATCGAAGCGGGGGACGAAGTATGTGAGTCGACAAGATAAGTCACAGTTTTGTCGTTGAGGACATCGGCCCTGGGTGCGGAAATAAAGCGACGGAGGTGGATCTCCTTCTGTCCGTGTGCCAACTTGAGTCGAGAACGAAAAGGTGCACAAAGGGATACAAAGCTCCATGAACTTTGTTGATCGTCATCTAGATTGGTGAATGTAGCGGTAGCATAGAGCGAGTAACGAATTCCAATATCTTCTATGTCCAGCGTCGTAGTGGGCGGTAGCCATCCGGGAATGGGTAGATTGAAGATGACATTCCATATACCTAATGATTAAAATTTCTGATAAATTAACCATTAACTGTGGATGTATGGGTAACATACAAGGTTCGCCGGAACCTTCGTTTGAAAGCTCTATAGGCTCTGAAGGAGCAAGTTCTCTGGTGACTGAACAAAGGCGCAGAGACGAGTAACCCATGGTCGGAGTAAAAATCTCGGATTGGCCTTCAAAGGTAAGAGAGACAGATTGTAGAAGCAAGCGAGCAGTTTTTCGATGGTCGAAAAGAGAGAAAGAGCTTGAAGAAGAAACCGAGATAGAGACGTGACCTGACAAAGAATAAGCAGCACTATAAGAAAGCATGAATAAGGATTCAAGTCAAGAAGAGAAAGACCATACCTAGGATCTGATTCCCCGTACATATCCAGGGTGGGTGTGAGGGGATGTACTGCGATAGACAGTGCCATGGTGGTCGAGGAGAAAAAAGAAAGGAGAAATTGTGTCTTATATTTATTGAATAAACTCATTTAGACGTGAGTTTGTTTTACTTTACTAAGAACCTCCTTTGTACTTACTCGCTACAAATGAATGCTACCAAATTGTAACAAGGTCAAGCAAACACTTTAGATACCGCCAATTCATTTTCACCAAGCTTATGCATCTCCTTTCGTCGCGTCGTTTCTGCTTGTGTGTCTTTACGATAATTATATTTACCGCCCTTCTCTCGTCGGATCGCAGACCGGACGGCCGTTGGTGAGATAAATTCTAAAAATAGATATCACATACAAGAACCAGTACTTGGAGGTTACACTCACCAGGGTTAGAGAATACCGTAGCGCCACCAAAGGCACCTTCGAATATACGGATAGGAGTAAGCACAAATCGCGGTCCGATTTCTGTGAGCGATGTTTGTGGAGGGCCGTTTGGTTGCAAAGGATCTTTTTCTAATATCTGAGAGTCATAAAAAGGTTAAAAGACATATAAATCAAGTTTGCAGCAGCACTCACTTGGAAATTGCGGAACCATATTTTAGAATCAACTATTGAGAAAGTGAGGATATGATCAATGAAGGGCTTTGAACGTCTTGACGTAGAAGGCACTCCAAAAATCTAAGAACAAGAATTAAAATCGAGAGCGCAAATCCGAAAGCTGTCCCATACTCACCTGAGTAAACACCTCCTTCGTCAACTTCCCCCACGCCGTGTCTTCAAACGCTTTATCAAAACTTAACAATCCTCTACTCCCTTTCAAACAATTGCCCGTCATCTTCAGCTCATCCATCGTATGCACATTCTGCACATGCATCTTGATACTGGGTCCATTCGGGGTCTTCGCAGCCCAAAGATACAAATCCTCATGACGACGAGCCTCAAAGTACAGTGTGTTGTTGCAGTTATTCAGATATGCAAGTTCTGGTAAGAGATGTAATTGGGATTTTGAGTCCAATTTTGAGTCTACAATCGCAAAAAAAAAAAGAAACGTAAAATAAGTGGTCGCCTTTCTTCTGACTTGGATATCAGTCGTACCCTTTTTTACATGAGGAAGTAAAGCTTCCAGGTCATTCATAAGATGTCTCATACGATGCGTAATTCCTCTCGAAGAAAGTAGAAGTACTCGTTGCTTGTTCTTCTTTTTCGTGGACGCCTGAACTTCCGGGCCATCCTCGTCCACGTCCATCGCGTCAGCTTTTCGTTTTCGTTTTCCGTTGGCTTGAACATTCAAAGCGTTCGCCTTTTGAGCTTTCAGTATAGAAGTCATTACTCTGAAAAGAGCTAAGTAACTGGCTTCCTGAACAATTCAGAAAAATGATTACGTAATATGCGAACGATGAAAAACCTAAATTCGCTAAGTAATGAAGACCATAGAGAAAACAAGAGAGGAACGAAGTAACATGAGCTATAAGTACAATCAAAGACCAGAGAAAATGAATCTGGCTACAGAGGGAGAAAACAACACAACAGATTGGAGACATAGAGGTGCTGAAGAGTCTAGACAACATTTTGAATCAAAACAGAACGCCGGAAGAAACAAATTCGTTCGGTCCTTTAACTTGTATTGTGAAAGACCTAGAGTTTCGACGAGATCAATTAACTAGACCCGTTTGACTGCCGAAATTTTGCTTTCTCTTGTTCCAATCGCTGCAGAAGCCAACTATCAGCGTACACAAAAAGACGGCTACTCCTTGTCCTGTACTCACATGGTATAACAGTTGGACTGCCATCTGGATATTAGGAGGTTGGCCTGTAATAACGACCAACCTCTCGCCCTCGCCACCCGCAGGCACAGGTGCTCCATTCATTCCAACGCCAACAGCACCAGGCTCCATAATCTTAATCTGACTCGCACTCATATGCCTGATCTCGTTGATTTTATTGCCTCCTTTCCCGATGATGCACCCAACGAGCTCATTGGGGATATAAATTTGCTGCGTTTGCAGTTGCTGAGGTGGGTTGTGGGAAGGAGGGGGGAAATTGTTGCCGGGCACATAACTACTGCCTGGGACATAGGATGAACCACCAACTGGAGGTCTTCGAGAGCTGCTGCTGCTGGGCCGGTAACTCGAGTCGGAGCGTGAATGTGAAGGCATTTTTTCTTGCGCCTCAATGAGAATGTTGCCGACGTAGTAAGTTGCAATGTGGATAGCATCCGCTACACCTGCCACACTCAAAACTCGCTGGTGGTTGAAAGCCAATGGTAAGGCTCAAGTTGCATCAGCAGAGTGAGGATAGCTTTGAATTTACCTCCGTTGAGCCTGGTAACATGCCCTCGCTAGCATTCAATCTGGCGCCACTAGCATCTTGAATCTCTTTTATCTTTGAGCCCTGTTTCCCGATCACTGAACCCATACGAGAGTTGGGTATCATGAATTTGATGGTCACTGCACGGCTGCCCGGTACTGATGGGACGTCGAATGGCTCGTCGTTTATCCTGCGGACGATGAGACCGAAAGCCTTTATAAAAGATTAGTTTAACTGGAATAAGGTATGGGGTTGTACATTTGGAAATACAACCTTAGAAACAGCATCGAGAGGCCCGCTGACGTTGAGAATCCGCTCGGGGTTCCCTGGGATGCTTTCGGAAACCATGACCCGTGCACCACTCTTCTCTCGAATTTCGTTGACGTGAGAACCCCCTTTCCCAATGATGATGGAGGCGTCTTGAGTAACGATCAGGCATCGCATGTGGATATTGGCCGAAGGGGGTGGTGCCGTGGTAGAACTTGAAGGTTCACCGGAAGTGGTTGCGGATTCCTTGCTATCCTTACCATCTATCCTGTCTTCATTCAGGTTCTTGTCATCGATAGTTTCTTCTTTCTTGATACTAGAGTTGGGCGTCGAAGAGTTGGTATCGTTTGCATTACTAGCGGCTGAAGAGGAGTCGGCCATTGCCATGATTATGTCTGAAGGAGTAGATTGAGAAAGGGGGCCCGTACTATTGGCTAAATGGCCATCCAATGATGCACCGCCTGTGTTGACACGCTTGTGCTGTTTTTGGTCCGAGTCTGATGGCGAACGAGATCTTTTACGATTGGAATCGACTTCTGGCATGGTCGCAATTTAGTTTAAGTTTTCTTTTTAAGTTGAGATGGATTTGGGGATGTGTGCGAGGCCAGGGGAAAGATGATGGGAGGTCTGACGGATATGCGATAGGAATGGAATGTGAGGGGAGCGCGAGGATGGAGGAAGGGAAGATGAACCAAGGCTGGTTACATACCTGAATACAATTCCAGTCCCAGATGGCCGTTAAGAACAACAACTATCCTCAACAAAACAAATATGCGTATACAACAACTAGTACGACACAACGTAATCCAAAAATTCTATCCATCGAGTTTCAAAATTCTCTATCAACTTCTTCTTGTCATCTTCATCAAGCATAGAAAACTGGTTTATATATCAAATAAAAAATATACTCCATCTATTCAAAGTGAAAAGCTTACCTCAATACTATCCCGTGCAAGGGTTCCCAAAGTACTCAATCCATTCACCTCGCTTGCAACCAGTACCTACATAGTCCCTGTCGAAGAAGCTTAGATTTTACTATTTATGACCCCTTACCTGGAAGAAGTCAAACGTAAGCCCCATATTCCCGAACACAGCGGGGTCATCGGAACATAGTGCTACAGGCACCCCATAGTTCAAAAGAATCGGCAAAGGATGCATGGGCATAGACGATGTCAAACGCTGTACACCTTTAGTCGAGCTTCGAACCTGTATCTTGAAAATTCACATACCAGGATTTCATTCCTTGATTTCTCATGAGAAAAGGAGCAAGTAAACAGCAGCAGAAGACGTACGAAATTGGGCACACTTCCACAGCGATGCCTTTCTGCCTACAAATTTCGATAAGTTTGGGATGTTTAGGAAGTGAAAATCTGTATGTGTTTGTGATGTTCATATATGTAAGATAACAGGAAGATGTGATTTACCCATGTCCAATTCGCTTCGTTCCTAGGAGAATGGCATCATAAAGGTTTACGTCGGCATCTGTACCGTCACCCAGAGTTTCTCCGGCGTGGAAGATAAATGGGATATCGATTCCCTCCTCTTTCTGGCGCTCGCGGAAGCGCAACAGGGGTTCAACGTAGTAAATCAGAGGTTTGAGCTTGTCCTCGGCCCCAACCAGATCAAATCCTGGGGATACATTCAGCATGACAAAAGCCCATCGAATAGAGAAAACCAACCAGCTATCAGATGCGGGAATTCCTTCTTTAAGGAAATACAATCTTCCAGATACCAGTCCAACTCTTCTGGTGTAATGAATCGGATCGTCGAGTATATGATCTGCATCCTTGGGAAACATAGAACAGTATTTTAAAAAGCAAAGATACCTTTGCACCAATAAAGTCATTCGGACGACCCTGTTCCACCATTTCCGCTTTGACTTCGTTAATTATTCGTTCAAACATGACAAGCCATTCGCGATGTGGGAGGTTTTCTTGCCCGTCTGCTGCGTACATGTACCTTAACAATTAATTCGTCTGTCAGAACATAGGAGGGATAAACTTACCTGTATAAGAAGTTAATTCTTGGTTCGACATATGATATACCATCTGCGATCGAAGAGCGGAAGAACTCGCGGATATATTCTGCAAATACGGGCTCAAATAGAATGAGACCCTAAACGTTTATGAGCATGGGGAAGAGTGTCGGGAAAGGGAATTAGGAACAAACAGCAGATGTGATGAATGTGTTGGTAAACTTTTGCCAAATCTGTGTTTGCTGTTAGTAAGAAAAGAGCCATTTGAAACAGAGAATGGATTTGTTCGCCTTCGCAACGGTATTGTGTGTGCCATAAGCCTCTGCGGGGTTGATTGTCATGGCGCCAACGACCCATTTATCGAATCCTTCTTGTCCACCAAGATGAGGCGCAAATGAATCACGCGCTCTCTGTAATGCCACCCATGATCCCAAGGGGTATGATGTGTCTGTCAAAGAACTAAGCTCCGAAAACTGGTTTTTTGGGAGGGCCCTGAACTCGGGTAAATTTGTGGATAGGTTGGAGTTGGTCAATGGCTCATGGATGCGAACATGAAACACGGGATACTGTAACGCTAGTTTGAGAAGAATCTCAGGATTGACGGTAGCATCCAGATGAGCATGAAGTAAAGCGCCCTTTGGCATCTACGATATTCATTAGAAATCAGATCGAAATCCTCGATATTTTAAGCGAGTGGCATGCCTTGCTCAAGATCTCGAATAGTTTCGTTTTCATGATAATACGCTTGCCTGTAGAATACAGATGATCAGGATCCAATTTCTTTGAGAGTTCACATACCAGTCAAAAACTCCATCCCCGGGAAAGGATGAGGGATAGAGGGATGTTCATCGCTCCATATCGCCACAGCTTCTGAAGCACGTATAGTACGAAGGATCTTGTCCGCCTCCTTCTCCTTGTCTGAACACAGTTCAGTCCGTAAAAATTCGCGTCGGAGAGATCTATCCTCATCGATAAGTAAGGCTCTTTGAGCTTCATAATCTGCGGTCGACGACATGGCTGGCAGTGGAAAGAGAAACTCCAGATGGATCGATTGTCGCTTTCACGGAGCAGCTACCAGTAAATTGCGTAGGTACTTGGATGTCGAAAATATAGTTAGGAACTTGTAAACCACGCCAGAATTTAATCTGATTTGATATCCGAGTGATTCGGAGAGACTGTAAGTATTGGGACTTGCGTGCGAAAAAAAAATAGGTGATGGGAAAGTGAACGAACATACAAGCTCATTCTGCTCCGTGTCTGATCTGAGCTAACGCTCGTTCTCACCCAACCTTTCGCAGCTCATCTTCAGATTATACTAGCACAGTGACGGTTCTCTAATTTCTGAATTACAAAGGTTTACGTCTCAATTCTCAATTCAGACGCGAACGGTCACACCCGTCACACGAACGCGTTTTTTTGGCAACCACTGCAATTGAGCTGCTTCCATGAGTCTGGATCACCTGGGCTCTAGCCTTTCTGATTTAATAAAGAAACTGCAAATTCCAGCAGATTATGCTCGAGTTGAACATATCACCGAGGCTCCTACACTACTTGAGTTAGACAATTGGAAGCAGGGTGTTCACTTAGTGCTCGACCAGATTCTACGGCTTGTGCAAACAAAATCCGAGGAAGAACTCTCATTAGAGGACCAAGGTCATATTATCTTTGCTTCATCACCGTTCGCTATCGATTATCCAGTACAACCTGACCGACTCTCGGCGGAACATGAGAAGAACGCACTGGACAGCTGGACCACGGATGAGGCCCGACAGACTGCGCAAGGTGCATTCACATTTGCTTTACATGCACGAAAAAACGAAGAAGATTTACTTGTACATCTGATTACTAGATCTACTTGCTTTGCCAGTCTTTTCATCACCCTCTCGTCAACTTCTGGAACAGGTCCTCGCTTCCAACTTGAAGCCCATTTTTAAATCAAGCCCGCACCCTCATCTGCATTCCGATACAGGTCGTAAATTGTCACGAGCAGCTGGTGGGCCAATGGCTATGCAAGATTACTATGAGGGGCAGCGATGGAAAGAGTATCAGGGAATCGGGAAAGTGTGCTTCTGGTGTGTGTGTCACGTTCAGGTGCGGCCAAGGCGTCCATGCTCTTGCAAAGTTCATTTCGAACTATCCAATGTTATTCTAGAGTGACTCATATGAACACATGTGGCATCTCCTCATCCCACCTGTGATAACTCTTTTAGATGACTATGAAGTAAGATTCAAGTTGCAGGGTGTCTTCGTAGTCCAACAAATGCTACAACACGTGCCGAAAGGTCTGATGAAGCGAACTGGCATTAATGGATTGATACATTCTGTACGTCGCACCTAACCCCTTCGTTCCGATTTAGATATCTCACAAGTGTCTGCTCTAGTCGCTACGAAACTCGTTATCTCATCTTCAAAATGCCGAATCACCACAGCTTTTACGAAGCGCGATATCCACATCAGTATCTTTAATTCTCTTGTCCACTACCGTTGACGGCACTGGAAGCAAGCCGTCTTCAGAACGTTTCGACCAGTTATGCGCTCTTCTGGGTGAAGGCATCATATCAGGAATATGGCTCTACGCTGAAGATAAACCAGAAGTTGTATTGGCAACTTTTGACTCTCTCCCACAGCTCTTAAGAACTCTTGGTATTGGAACCGTGCGCTTTCTGAAGGTTGGTTGATCCGTCGTCCGCCTTACCACTAAAGTTGTTAATCCAACATCTGCCTGCCTTTAGGCCCTGCTTCTACAACTGACCCACCCACTTATTCCCAGATCCTTAATTGATCCAGACAGGGAAATGCAGCTTTCCGCACTGGGTTCGATTGAGGTTATTCTGGATGTCTGTGCTCCCAGGATAAATTTTTGGAAAGAGACGATATTGAATGCGATTGGCAAGTGTTGGGTGCAACTGATTGACGAAGAACAGAACTCCATACAGCTCAATGGTATCTGACCGTCTGTTAGGTTTAGTAATCCTGTCTGACTTTTTTTTTTTTGCTCTTCACAGAATTTGAACAGCGTTTGCGGTCAAACCTCAAACTTCAGCTACAACGTCTTTGTGCCAAATTGGCTGAGGTGTGCCCCTCAGTAATCCAAGTCAGTCATTCCTTTCTCCATAATTATTTATATTCATTGAAATATTTTAGGAGGAATACAAACGATTCATGGAGGTTGATCAAATATTATTTAAGAACCTTTTTGCATTTGTCCCTGGAACTGGAATGGCTTGATCCAAGTTATAGTTCACTTGTCATCTAATAGTGAGTACTAGTGGGTACCCGTTCTGAACATTACTAGTTATCCTATTTCCCGATTCTATGAGGTACATAGACGCGGACAACCTCAGCGACTGTAACTGTCAAGTTTTCAGATGCATGATGGTCAATAGTATTCAGAGTGAACAGCTCAGACGAGCAGTGAAATAGTGGATAGTAAAACGATCAAACCTAAAATGTTCGCGGGAATGTTCATTTTAATGACCAGCCCTAAAGTGTGAGTGTTGAAAAAGGTCAGTTCCAACATTTAACGTGTTGTACTATCCCCTCATGGTTTTTCTCTCGTCAATACGTTTACACAACAATGACTGACGGACTAATCGAGAGGCCCTCGCAGGAGATGAAGTAATGGCGCAAGGCATAGACTATCCCTCCGTATCCCCCATCTTCAGCGTTCTACTGCAGTTTGGGTTCGTTAGTGTGGTGTACAAGGTTTCTGTATTCGATGTGTTCTGCTTGTAAATAGATTATATATGATAGTTTGAATCCATGTTGCTGTCCTTAAACGGTAAATCGTTAAAATGCTGGGAAGCCATCGATATCATGTTCGAGTCTAGGCATTGACTAGGACCTCGATTTCGAACAAACATTCCAACATCTGTGTCGAGTGGCAGCTTTCACTAATACTGTCATCGTCGACCCAACCATGCCTTACAAATTATCCGCAACGCTCAAAGCCCATACATCTGACGTTCGTAGGTCCTGATTTCCAGATATCTCTCTCGCTGATAAGCTCTTCCCAGGTTCGCTCTCTTGCTTCACCCACTGATAAACTCATCCTATCCGCTTCTCGTGATACAACTGCAATTTCATGGCAGCGATCGCCCCCAGATTCCCAATTCAAACCCGAGATCGTCCTCCAAGCTGGTTCGCGTTATGTCAATTCTGTCGCTTTCATTCCTCCTGGTCCAGATTCACCGAAAGGTATGTGATATCGGTGTAAAATCTTTTATCTCGGTCGATCATTGAAGTCTCAAAGGCTACGCTGTAACGGGAGGCCAAGATGCTGTGATCAATGCTTTTAACCTTCACGCTCCGAAAAATGAACCCGATTTCTGTCTTCTTGGTCATACTGAAAATATCTGTGCGTTGGATGTTACCCCTGGTGGTGTAATAATATCCGGATCCTGGGACAGGTAAAATCTAGTTTTCCCGATCTATTTCTGTCGACTGAACATTCATTGGCAAAGGACAGCAAAAGTCTGGAAGAATTTCACTTTGGCCTACGATTTGAAAGGTCATCAACAATCAGTGTGGGCCGTGTTAGGAGTTGACGAAGACAAGGTTTTAACTGGTAAGTGGTCGCACAACTTTTTGGGATTTCAGCTGGACGTGATTTTTTTTTTTTTTCATAGGATCAGCCGATAAAACTATCAAATTATGGCAAAACCACAAGGCTCTTCATACATTTACAGGCCACCAGGATGCGGTACGCGGTTTGGCACTTATTCCGGACATTGGTTTTGCATCTTGCTCAAACGACAGGTAAACCCGGCCACTGCGCCTATGACTATTGATTCTTATTTATCCTAATCAGCGAAATTCGTGTCTGGACGCTTGGCGGAGACATGGTCTACACGCTATCTGGACATACGTCCTTTATCTATAGTCTATCCGTTCTACCAAATGGGGACATCGTCTCAGCGGGCGAGGATCGCACTGTGCGTGTTTGGCAGGGTGCGTCCATAATAATCCTCTTTTAAATTAGCGATAACGACCAACGAGATGAAGTTCAGATGGAGAATGTTCACAGGCGATCGTGCATCCCGCCATATCAGTTTGGGCTGTCTCCACAATGCCCAACGGTGACATCGTAAGTGGGTGCAGTGATGGTATCGTCCGAATCTTTAGCGCGTCAGAGGAACGATGGGCCTCCGCCGAGATCTTGAAAGAATACGATAATCACGTCGCCAGTCAGGCGTTGCCTACCCAGCAAGTCGGTGATGTAAAAAAGAGTGATCTGCCTGGACCCGAAGCGTTAAATACACCTGGTATGTTAGCTTCTACTTCTTCTGTCTACCATTGTAACACAACTGTTCCTTTAAATCACAGGCAAAAAATCCGGTGAAGTCAAGATGATCAGAAACGGCGACCTAGTAGAGGCGCATCAGGCGAGCAAAATCACGCTGAGCACCTCAATGATGACACTTATGAATGATCTGTAGTGGGACAGCACCAATCATACATGGCAAAAAATTGGTGACGTTGTCGACGCTGTCGGGTCGGGTCGTAAACAGCTATACGAAGGCAAGGAATACGATTATGTATTCGATGTTGATATCCAAGATGGCGTTCCACCACTCAAACTGCCGTACAATGTCTCTGGTAGCTTCCGTTTCGGTTCCTACTGTTGAAGACCTCTGAACTCATAAATTGGATTTAGAGAACCCGTACAGCGCTGCTCAACGATTCTTACAAAGCAATGACCTTCCACTGACATACATAGATGAAGTCGTCAAATTCATCGAGAAGAATACGGCAGGCGTCAATATCGGGACGGGCGGGGAAGAATATGTGGACCCGTACACTGGTAAGCATGCTCAACATTCTAGCCTATAAATTGCTCATGATAAAGTACAAATCAATAGGGGCCTCGAGGTACCGCAGCTCAGCCGGTTCAGCTCCTGCTGGTGCTCCCTCGCAATATGCCGATCCATTCACGGGTGCGTCTAGATACGTCGCTACCCAGGCTCCTACGGCTCCTGCCTCGTCGACGACGTACGGGGATCCTTTCACAGGTTCTTCGCGATACTCTGGTCCAACAACTGCGCCGGCGGCACCTGCGAAAGTTCTTCCCGTTGTACGTCAATACCCTTGATTTTTATCCTCATAAATTGATGGGTTTCCAGCCAAAACATGTCAACTTCAAACAAGCAAATGTTGAAGCTATGCGGGGGAAGCTCTTTCAATTTGACGAAGCATTACGACATGAAATTGTACGTCAACTGGCCTAGATCTTCTTTTGTGTCATTGATTGTGACCCAAATCCTTAAAGTCAACATCCTCATTCGCGATGTATCCCAATGAGATAGCCGTAGTGGACGAAATATTTGCATATCTATCACAAATTACCGCATCACCTGTCCGACAACCCTCAAAATCGCTCACACATGTTCATGTAGAAGCTATTATTCAGATTCTAGATAGATGGCCTTCTTCTCAGCGATTCCCAAGTAAATATTCGTGTTTCCTAACTTATGTGTATCCCCTGACCGTTTAATGATGCCTAGTCATTGACCTTAGTCGACTCCTCGTCGGCTTCTGCCCTGATGCATTTGGCGTCCCCGGTCTCCGAGCGAAATTCACCGAGGCCCTGTTCAATGCCTCGGAATGGAGTGCGGGGTGGACGTCACCTTTGTCCAAAGCTAGGGAGACGAATATATTACTCTTGCTGCGGACAATAGCGAATGCGTTCCAGGAGGAGGGAGGAACTGACGCAGAGTGGCTTGGCTTAGTGAGTCGATTTTTGGTTTTGAATTATCATGTGCTAACGGGTTTCGTCGGGCGAAAGATTGTGGAGACTATAGGACAAGCGCCATATGCCGCTTTGAACAAGGCACAAAGAGTAGCCCTGGCTACTGTTCTCTTCAAGTAAATTTAACTCTTACCGATGGGTCATTGTCGCTGAACATATCCATTCTTAATTGCAGTATCTCTTGTGAAAATCTCCAGTCTCCTCTCCAAATCCCAGTACGCGACCATCTCATTTCGCTAGTCGCGAAGGCGAGTTTTTATGGTCTGTAGATGTCCTTCTGTTGCTGATGTGATGCGAAGATTCTCGAATTGGAAACCACTGATTCGGAAGCAGTCTATCGAGCGTTGGTTGGACTTGGAAACATGGTATAATTTATCATCCGATTCGGCTTCTGTCTTGATTGATCGACTCCTAACGCCTCGCCAGATCCATGCGTGCAGGGCAAGCAACGCATCGCTACAAGAAGCGCAGAAAGGTGATATTTCCCGGTGTCTTCAGTTACTTCCGAAACGATTCCCAGAAACGCGCGTCCAGAATGTGGCTGCTGAGGTGGCTGCTTTGCTGTAAGATGACATTTCAAAAAGTCCGGTTCATGTAGGCTTGGTTCAATATTCAAGTTGAAACACGTACTGTAACGAGTTTTCTCCTCATCCCACTTGTATTATCTCTGGGTAGTTAGTCTGCGGGTCTTTTCTTCCATCTTTTTCCCTTCTCTCTATGTATACATGTGAAGATACAAAATTAGACATAGGTAACCAAACTGGGTATGACAACTTGCTGGTTGGCAACGAACAAGCGATTGTACCTGTTATGTAATGGGCTTGAATGGACGTACATATAGGAATGAAAAATGGATGGTTGTTCTCCTCGTTCTTTCATGACGACACCGATTGCACGAATTTACTTGGTTCGACACGGCGAAACACAAGCAAATCGAGATGAAATTATCCAAGGACATCTTGACGCGGCGTTGAATGATAAGGGCTTCGAACAGGCTCGGCTTGTAGGAGAAGCATTGAAAAGAATAAAATTCCACAATGTTGCGTTTAGCAGTGATCTTAGTCGAGCAGTCAGCGTGAGTGATAGCATTGTGTGCAAGTTTGGGTGGTGCCGCTGCTCATACAAGATGTTTTATAGACTGCTGAGGAGATTTTGATTCATCACCCGGAGGTGAAAATGGTAAAACAAGAAGAGCTACGCGAGCGGGTGGGTAAAATTTTTGCTTATTTGACTATTTTTAATTTATAAAATATATATATAATAGTACATGGGAGAACTAGAAGGAAAGCGAGCACGAAAAGGAACAGCACTTGTTGCCAGTGTTGATCAAAAGATTGAGACTGCAGTTGCGTTTAGTCAACGAGCAGTGACATGGTGGAATAACAATATCCTTGGATCCACGATAGATGGAGAAAATCTGACAGAACCACGAAATATTCTTGTAACGACACATGGGGGGTTTATTGTGACACTAGTGAGAGGATTGATAGGAAGCAAAAAAGCGCGGTGTGGGGAAGGGGTTGTGATCTGGAAATGCTTGAATACATCTGTGAGCGTGCTGGAGGTGATGGAAGACGAGACCGCCGTCGTCGTGCAGTACGGTGATGTCGCCCATCTAGGGGATGCACCCGTTGTTCTCCGGTCCAATCCGGATGGACGAATTACATGAGCCTTTTATTAGATTGATGTTTATACATTAATTTGTACACACTTGCAAGGTTGACAGGAACAAAGTTCAAAAAAAAACTGTCGATGAAACCTCGGATGAATCATCTGGTTGAGATAACAAGTCTTCCACATTGAAAACAATCATACACAAAGGAGGGTCTCAATCGGTTCTTTGGCCTCCTTGTCTTCGTGTTTTTCCCACCACCTTCACTGGAATGTCTCTTTGCGTTTCGGCTTTAGCACTGTACCCTCAGCGAAAGTCCTCTCTCACCACCAAACCGTGGAATTGCACTAACGATATTTGTAGAGGATATACGTAGTCCGACACACTCCCCAAATGGGGAAGCTATGAGATGCGACACACCGTGCTTCGGCTGCCCACGGCAGCCAGAGTTCTAACCACCTAACCTGCCCCCTAACTCTACCGCTAACCTGAACAAAAACCACTAACACAAACCACTAACGCGAACCCCTAACGCTAACCAGGACCTAACCAATTACTAGCCCAACCCAAACTCCATCGGCACCTAACCGGCAGACTCGCCGGAGTATCAAAAACAAGTCGATGGCCAGCTACGGCATCCAATTTGATGGGAGATCAGCAACACATGTCACTTTGTGACGGTGTGTTCGGTGTCGATGCTCGTATACACTGATATTTGTATCATTATTTGGCTTCTATTAGCAAATGTCAACAAAGCCTGGAGAGATTTTTGCTGGTTTACTCAATGCATCTTTTGGAAACGATTTTGAAATCATTGTCGGCGTGGTAATGTCGCGTCAGTATTCACCTTGTATTGCAGATGAACCCTTCGTATTGTTCAAACCTCTCTAAGCACGGTCCCCCTTTAAGACACCAATGTGGCATCCGATAAATGCTCGGTTCCATCCTATCCAACATTCTCATTATCTGAATCTCTACGATGTGTTCCCCGTGAGACTGATTGCTTGACCTGGATTTTATAAGCTTCTGTCTTTGATATTACGCTGGCATGGAAGCCCTTGAAGATGTCTATTTTCAATCGAGAGTGTTGACAGGTCCGGGTCGCATAGTGGATCTGGATATGGTGAATGTGAAGCTGTTCCGACCAAGGCTGTCGGTTTGGACCTCTTCGTAGGAGAGGTCAAATTCCTTAAAATCCCACAATATACATACCTTTTCTTTTCATGTTTAGCGGTAGCTCAACTTCTACAGTTTTGACTTCTAACCTTTTGATCGTGTAGTCTACTTGCCTCTTTGGATGTTTTTGGTACATTTTAATGTAAGGGGGTAGTTAGTCTGCCCACAGGCCGCGAAAAATAAAATGGACTTGTCACTAAAATGGCCTCTGAGCAGTCAGATTTTGATGCTAATAAACTTAATTGCACTTAGGGAGAGTCACAATATATTATACCCTTAAAAGTGTTATCGCCAGCCTAAAGGTAACGTTTTTGTGAACTAAGATAATAATCAGAAATTACCAAGGTAATAGAATTCAGTGGTCGGTCCCTGTGTCAAGGCACCCAAAAAATGGGTTTGCGACGCTTCTAGTACGTCTTCTCGAATGGTTATACTTAGCACAAATATATATTTAGACGGGTACTACCTGATTACGTAGTTTGTTAGTCCACCAACTGAGGCTGGAAAGAAAAGGCGACCCCAGGTAGCCCCAGGTGGAACCGATCCCGGACCACCTTTGTATATTTGTAGCTTTTCAAATTTCATTTGACTTTGCAGTTTGATTTTATCTGGACCCGGAGTGAGTGATTGGATAGTTACAAATGCGGTTAGCGCGTACTTATAAATTATAATCGTTGCCAGTGCTACGGATTCTGATTGAACACGGAGGGGAACTATAGTGATACATAGTTCAGAAGGTTTAACGTATGGTGATAGTAATAAAGATGTTATTTCTCTTTCTCCGGGAACTTTTTTTTTGTCAATTTCAAGTTCGACTCCGGGAACTCAGGTGTCAAGACTGTCCGATACCCACTAGTAAAGGTATGTAGTACTAGTAAGTTGGTACCAAACCAACCCATCCACGCCGCTAACCCGATCCGAGTCGCATATAAACGTTCTCGGCTTTCACCAGAGCTAAGAGGTATCTTACCAAGGCAGGCGTAGAAGGGCCAAAAATAACTATGATACTATTGATAGCCACTGCTACCTAAGTTTGTACAGTAATAGCCCGACCACCCGGGAAAAAAAATGATACATGAACAATCCGGGGAGTGTCGAGATATTTGAAAATTGAAATACATTTAAACTCTGACTAAAGTCTGTCGCAACACACTTTGACGCATAAAGCACCGTTTTGGGGTATAGATGATAGCAGCGGAATTCATCACTTCAAAAATAATCTCCCGCAGTTTTGAGTATTTTGACAATCCGTCTAGTACATTTGTTCCTACGATAGAAAGAAACGTTTTTACTGGAGGAATCAGAATTTGTTTCTTGAAGTGCAATTTTGGTTGTAGAAAAGTAGCGGCGACTATGTGAACTGCGCCATAGTTCAGGAGGTGCTTGACGGTATGGTATAACACAAAATACGATATTTAGTTAGGCAAGTATAAAGGAAAAAAGGGATATAAGTCAAGGGGCCGACAGAAATTAGAAACTATGTAGTAGGACTGTTACAAACGACGAAGCTTTGATTTGATCTTTTCTCGAGCGAGAATCAACTTTATAAGGGGATGGATCATGTTTAGAACAATAGTAATTATTTAAAAATGGGAGTATTAATGGTGGATTACATAGATAGAGGGCCGCGCAAGCCACCTTCAATTTTGCTTATTCAATTTTGCTGCCGTGTATACGTCGACCTCGGTCTCCTTACGGACGTATGCCCTCGCCATACCGTTCTTTAAGCCCCGACGAGTACCCGTAAAACTTCTATCGTATAAATACGGTTACGGTTGCGCAGCCCTAACGTCGACACATGGGTTTAATTGCGACACCTGTGAGAGGATTGATAGGAAGCAAGAAAAGCGAGGTGTGGGGAAGGAGTTGTGATCTGGAAATGCTTGAATATATCTATGAGCGTGCTGGAGGTGATGGAGGACGAGACTGCCGTCGTCGTGCAGTATGGTGATGTCGCCTGATGTCGCCCATTTAGGGATGCCTCCGAATCCTGGACGAATCACATGACGTCGATTGTTGTTGCCAAGCACACTTAGCAGCTAGCACTGCCTTTTAAATTTTTCCTTCTACCTTTCGGAATGTCTCGGTTTCACAAAGCCTCACTACACGTCTACCGTCTGAGTCGTTCTGTTCCGATCCCTATGCCGCTTACTATGTCACCTACCGAGACGACAGCCCTCCTCCCCACCGTTGAAAATAATCACCATATTGATATTGATCGTACACCTGTTCCCCAAAACTTTTTCTCCTTGATAAAAGGGGAAGGCGAACCATCATGGTCCCAATCTTACAAATGGTTCTTCTTTGGCTCATATTTCAATATTCTCCTTGTCTTCGTGCCTCTAAGCGTATTTGCTCACCACCTGCACTGGGATGTCTCGTTGCGTTTCGGCTTTAGTTTTTTAGCCATTGTACCCCTCGCGAAGGTCCTCTCTCACCACCAAACAGTGGAACAGTGCTAACGATATTTGTATCACTGTCTTTAGCTTCTGGGCGATTCTACTGAACAAATGTCAGCAAAGCTTGGGGAGACCCTCGCTGGTTTGCTCAATGCATCTTTTGGAAACGCGGTTGAAATCATCGTCGGCATTGCTGCCTTGTTTCGTGGTAAATATCGCGTCTAATTTTCACATGGGACGCGTATTCACTTTATATTGCAGATGAACTTCGTATTGTTCAAACCTCTGTAAGCATGACCTCCTTATTCACCCTTCTCAAATATTAACGTGGCAATCCAATAGATGCTCGGTTCCATCTTATCCAACATCCTCCTTGTCCTGGGTTGCTCTTTTATAGCCGGTTGGCATCATTTCCTTTCCAGCGACGGCCTGCTAACATCCCATCAGCTGGATTCAAACGGGAAGAAAGCCATTTCGGAGTGACCGCTGCGCAGGCGTGAGCACTACTTCTATATTACCATTTTGCAATCTTATCTGATTTTAAAAAATAGTTCAAGTTCTGTGAGCAAAGTTGTTGGTTTTCCTAATTTGTCCATGTTCTAATTAAAGACTCTCAGCTGATGACCTTAGCATGCATTAGTCAGTGAATTTTATGACCTTTTCTTTTTAGATGCTGTGCTTATGCCGTAATTGCATTTGCAGCTCTTGTCATTCCTGCCGCGTACAATACCACACAATCTGGCAGTAGCGTTGGTGGTGCGTTTACATTATGAACTGAGCACTCCTTGAATGATAATCCTCGGGTCCTACAAATGAATCAGGCCTATTGGTTATATCGCGAGGCACAGCCCTTGTTCTTCTCCTAGTTTACTGCACATATATTTTCTTTCAAGTCAGTTTGTTCCCTGAATATCATCCAATGCCTCCACTAATTGGTTGATCTGTAGCTGAAAACTCATGCCCAGCTTTATACCCCAGAAAGCGAGCCGCAGGAGGAAGAGGAGCCGCAGATGAGTGTTGTTGCTGCTTCAGTCTCGTGGGTCGTCAAGTCATCATTCCGTTCTGTCTCTTACCCCAGAACTTTGTAGTCTATTGGGTGTCACCGTCGTCACCTCGTTCTGTGCTGATTATTGTGAGCATCCTTTTCTTTGTTGGAAAGGAGAGAATCTTAATATGATTATGCCTGTTGCTTTCAGTGGTCGCCTCCATTGAAGAGTTCGCTGAACGTTATTCTGTTCCCAAACCTTTCATCGGTTTGATTTTACTGCCCATAGTTGTGAGTGAATGTCAAGTCTTATTTTCTCGTCAAGTCAAATTATCCTTGTAATCTAGGCAAATGCAGCTGAGCATGTCACTTCTGTGTGGATGGCCATGAAAAATCGAATGGAGTTGACGATTACCATCTGCGTTGGAAGCTCAATTGTGAGTATTTTTAAAGCAGGCGCATCCGAACCCCACTAATAATTCATTGTGTAAATAGCAAATCGCGACTTTTGTTGTTCCCCTGCTGGTGATCATTGGATGGCTGTAAGCTGCAGACCCTTTCAATAAGATTGGGTACTCATGATTCACTTTACATTACAGTTCAGGACATGGACTTACTTTGTTCTTTGCGAACTTTGAGGTTGGCCGCTGCCCTCTTTCGCTTGGTCATACACTCATCACCCATCGTCCTTCAGACTATTGTCTTATTCGTTTCAGTGTTACTCGTCAACACACTTATCCAGTCAGTATCGTCATACTCTATATTATTTAGATAATCCCTGAATCCTGGATCTCACAGAGATGGCAAGTCCAATTACATGGAGGGTTTGATGTGAGTCTCTACGATGCATTCCCTGTGAGACTGATTGCTTGACGTGTATTCTGTAGGCTTCTGTCTCTTTACTTTGTTATTGCGCTGGCGTGTAAGTTCTTGAAGGCGTCTGTGTCCGATCGAGAATGCTGAGACACATCCCATTTTAGTCTGGGTCGTATAGTGGATCCAGTCTATGATATGACGGATATAAAGCTAAAACAATCCTATATCTTCCGGAGAGGTATAATTCCTTTCAATTCCATAATATATTTATACCCTTTTCTTTTTGATGTGTAGCGGCTCTAAGCTTTCGATCGTGTAGTATATTTTTTTTTCGAGCCTCTTCAAGTGTCGGTCGTTCTCATTGTGTATCAATTACACCGTTTACCATATGTTTATAGCGTTTCCAATTTCCATTTGACTTCGTTTGATTTTATCTGGGCGCAGGAATTCGCCATGGTGTGCGGTCGGCATGTTCTTGTTCTGCTTAAGCACGGAGAGGATCTACAAGAGGTTCACAATATACACTATCTCATCTTCAAATGATCGAAATTTGATAAGTTTCCTGTAAGAAATTGCATCAGAGTTATGGCTGATCACATGACTGGGACGGATCGCGCCAAACATTGTCACGTTTTCATATTCAATCCGTACTATGCTTAAAGTTATACTGTACGGCTAGCAGCATACAACTTGGCAGCGTGGTCCAGACTTCGATAAGATTAATCAAGTTCTCCTTCCAGTTGGAATGCCTCCAGGATACGAATATCCGGACGAGAGCGACTCGGATGTGGATGAATTACAGTCAGAGTCGGAGGATGATGTTGAAGTTAATCGCTACTTGTTCAAAGACGAGCATGGCTTCCCTATTGCATTCTTTCTTCACAAGAGTATAAAGGCAAGCTTTGCACAGCGAAACCTAGCTTGCGACATCAAGGTGCGACATGAAGTCCCTCAGTTCATTGGATCCCACCAAGCTGTCTATGATTCATGTATCTTCGTTTGCAGGAGCACGGTGGAACTGTACTGGACATTGACATTGGCTGCGACACGCTCCTTGTTGATGCCCTGTATGACGATAAGGAGACACTCCAGATTGCGTATAACACTGACGACAATCCTCGTCTCAGAAGGGTATTTGTTGAAAAGCCTAGTTTCGTCCAGCGTTGCATCCGGAATAATCAGTTCGTACACCGAATACCTGCACAGAAGGGAATGGGAGGCACTGTAGGAAAGGGGTAAGCTCCAAAATATTATGGGCAAAATGGCTCAACTCTGATTGCTTTTCTTAGCCGGAGGCGATTCACATATGATGACGATAAGAACCTATGTCATTACCTTGCACGGCTCATTCCAGACAAAGCAGCAGGAGGTCGCCAGGGCCTCGGAGTGTACAATGAGCTTGTGAAAATGGTGAGTACCTGTGCTTCAACACGACATTTATCTCCTGCTAACTATAAATCTTTTCTCTTCTTGAATCTCATTCCTTTGGTAAGGCTAAATTAAAAGATACGCATACGTGGGGTGCCAGACATACGGCCGAATCATGGAAAGAGCGGTACAAGAAACGCATTGCAGATTTTGACGAGCGGATTGAAGATATAGTAAAGCTGGAAGGCCGATCAAGAAAGCAACTGTGGCATGAAGATCGTCGCGTTGGTCATAAAGCTCGCCTGGCTCGGCAAAAGCACGAAACCGAAGAAGACTCTAGCGAAGGGAGCTACGGGGAAGAAGAAAGCCCGCAGTCTCTACGAAAACGACGGCGATCTGATTATTCGCCTCCGCCTCCCAACAGGCGGCGATTTGTTCAACGCTCAGGCGACCAACAAGTCGGAACTCGCTCGAGAAGCAGCAGGAAAGGAAAAGCCCGAGCACTGGAAGAAGACGCAGACGACCTGGATCAATCAGATGACTAGTACGCTGTTTCAAACCCATTTACCTACCTTTGGTTTCATATTACTCTTTAGCATGGATCAGGATGAGATATCCCAGCCTGGGCCTTCTAGAAGTCGACGTTCTCCGGAGGCAACGTATGTTGCCGATGGTGTGTTAACTCACCATACACAACCCAATACAGCAAGTTTTTTCACGCAAGAAACAACTGTCGTAACGGCTCCAAGCGGGAAGAGTGCCCAGTCAAAGGAAGCCTCACCTTTATCAGATGAGCCCCCTGAGTCAAGCCCTCTCGTTCGACGACCAATACAAGTGATCAGGGAGCCGCAACAAGCCTCTTCATCTGAAAACGAACCAATAGCATTCCTTGATCTAACGTCGCCATCTGGGTCTATTGATCGTAATTCCTCAGTCGTTCAGTTATCTCCATCGCGGACACTTGTTAATCCTCAGAGACAGGAAGCGCGACCCTCCACTCACATACGACCACTGAAGGCTGCACGTCGGCCGCGGGCGGTGACCAAAGCAGCCATAGTCGACGCACCATACAAGAATACTCGATTCAGGTCACAATCCGTTGAGCCCTCTATTCCCAACTCTCTAGTTCGTACATCAAAGAAGAGAAGAAACAAGGAGATACGGGAGACAAGGCCGTCACTTCCGACCGTCGACGAAATACAGGACGATGGTAGACAAGATAATGAAAATCTAGAAGTGACAGATGAGCCTATGCCTCCTCCATTAGGAGACATTCTCGCTGATGAGCAAGATGTTGAGAAGATGCTCATGTCTGACGACTTTAACCAAGACGAAGAGATAGATGACGTTGATAACGCCCGTGGAGTGTCTCTGGACACAGATGATGCTCAGACCGAGCAGAATCTTCGACCAACACAACCTCCTAGGCAGCTTTTTAGCTCACTTCGAATGCATCCCTCTGATATCCTGAGGGAGTTTCAAGAGTCTTCAGCAACCCGGATGGGTCGATACTCCGTTCCGTTGACTACACGTCCACATATTTCAAATAAGCCTGCGGTCCCTGTACGCAATACACGGCAGGAACCGGGCAGCATTCCTCTCCCTTCTACGAGCCGCAACCTCCCTGACACTTACAAGGTTGTTGAGCCGCCCAGAACACCTCTCCCACGGCCTCGGAAAAACTCTGCGTCAAGTACTGATTCCTTCCCGGTTTCTGGCACGAGGGCAAGTGCTTTGAAGAAAAAACTACAGCAACAGGAGAAACGTAGTCTATACCAACCTCCTAGTGGGACTCGGGCTGCGAAATTTGCTCGTTCAAGGAGATGAACAGACAGGAACTTGGTATATATTGTTGTATATTTGAAATTTTAGTGACCATCCAGCCCTTCTTTTCTAGGAATATCTTTATTTTACAACTAACATTATCGTTAATAATAATACGTCGCAGATGAACAAGTGCCAAAAGTGGCCAGTATAAGGATACGCAATGATAGAACAAGTATTTGTCCATTAACCCTAGAAAGCAATTGTGTATGAGTGGAGCGTGTGTGTCTAATGCAAGGGAAAGATATAATCCAGGCATATTTAATGCCAAATCAAGATACGAGGCTGTCACTTTGAAGTTCTTCGAACTTGTGACGCGCGAGTCGGATATTCAACTTTAAGGCGGCGGTTTCTGTAAACGCACGAGTATCAGTATGGATGCACCAAAGTACACAATTTAAAATAAAATAAACCTATTGTAGGGTCATGAACGATGACCATCACATATGTATTTCGTGTCATCTCGTCCAAAACAGCGGTGAAATCATATAATTCCATTTCAAGAGAACGAAACTCCTCACGGACGCGAGAACATGAATGTTTGAAGGCTTTAATAAGCTCAGACGTGCGTTCATAACGCTTGGGTTCCAGTTGGGTCGTATCTTCTTCTTCGCATTCTGGGAAGGCATTTGAGGCGGATGGAGACGAGGTGGCGATAACGAGGAAGGTTGTACGTTCGAAAAGGATCACCTCTGTCGCACCACAGGCTGCCGCAAATGTTGACAAGTGCTTAGACAAAATTGCTGCGTTGGGGATCAGAGTGTGCACTATATTTGACCATGCCTTCGATTGTACTGTCAGTAACTAGTAGGAAACTAGAGTGGAGTTGTGTGAGCGAACCTTGTAGAGACTTTCGTCATATATACTTGTTCCAAAGACGCAGATGTTAGTATCCCCACTGGCCTCTTGTAATTCCTGTTTCTTCCTGTCAAATATTGGCTGGCGAGGCTGCCTCACCAGGTCCATCTTGTGTACCAGCAAGAACACAGCCGCATCTGGACTGAATTGCTTCAATCCCATCATGCAGTCGCGGTAATATTCGAGATCCTTGCCCATCTCTCGTGTTTCAACGTCAAAGACGTAGATCATGACGCCGACTTGTTGGAAGATGGTTGACCGTTGTGTGGTAAGATAGGAGTCCATGAATGCGTCTTGGCCTCCACAATCCCACAAGTTGAGAACAAGGTCGCCAAGAAAGCGAACATGGTTCTGTTCGACGTCTATTGTCGCGCCCAGGCGAGCGGTTAAAGATGCAGGGTTGTTTGAGCTAATAATTTCTCTTTTTCAGAGACGAAAAACATTTCCGGTGCTGTGCTGCTCACAAAATGAGTGACCGCATCGACGTCTTTCCGCTGCCTGAGGAACCCATGAGCAGGACCTAGAGGTTAATTCGTTTTGGTTATGAGAAAATGGCTTAGATTGCGTTTGCAATCACCTTTTTCTTCATCGTTGATATTTGAGATGGCCGTTATGGTTCAACTGAACGTCGACGCCACATTTCCCAAGCCGGCTTGTTACATGTTACATTTACATTTGCCTGTACGACACATTCTGTAACTGTTCCTCATGCAAACTTTCCTTCTCTCCAGCGGCGGACATGCGATCCATGCTGAAACCAGCAGTGACAGGTAATGGATATTGATAGCGATGCAAAGGACACCACAAAGGCTACTGGCAGGTCCAGTCTGCTGATCCTCCATGTGTCTAATATCCTCATCCAAAATTCAAAGTCATTGTTCAAGGCCATTGTTCAAGGCCATCCAACATCTTGGCGTCTCATAACCTTGGCTCAGGTTATCGGCTTCCACAGATCATGCGGTGTCTGTAGGATCGTTACATGGACTTGAAATCTGACAGTTGGCGGACTATTCCTGTGGACAATCCATTTTTTAGCCAACTCCGGCAAGTGGCGATGGACGATATTTTGCGAAATATATATAATGGCGCCAGAGTACCCGTTCCGGATAGTTACTTACTTGGCGTGGCTGATGAAGGGCCAGCCTATGAAGCGGCTGGATACACGAATGTCTTTAAATTGGAAGAATCGCAAATTTATGGTGTCGTTGTAAGTAGCTGGCTGGCTAGACCTCAACGTAGTGATGATTCCCCCAGCATGCATTCAGAAAGCTCACGACCTGGGACCCACTTGGCTTGAAGGAAGCGTTAGTATCTCTAGAAGTCCCGTTGCGCAGACGGGTGACGGTAGGTTTCCCATCTATAAATGTGACTATTGAGACTACAATTTTTGCCAACAGTTCGCGTGTCTGTGCCATCGGTAAACCGCCTCCAGGCATGCTTTGGCTATTCAGCCATTTGAAGAATGTGGTTGTACTCCCATCTGTTGGTGCGCCACAAATGTCCCTGTATAGATTTCACTATCCTATCCGGCCCTCGCTCTGGCGTCTCGTCTTGGGGATTGGGAATGTTGACGGGCAAATTTCAGTTTCTGATGATACCATTAGGTTACACTGACCCGTTGGGTTCTTAGGGATATGTTTATATGTTATGGCGCCCTTCTACCAACAACGTTTGAAGACGCCGCAAACTATGAGTCCCGTGGAATCTACGAAATTGACAGAGATAGCCTTTGGAGGATATTTGACGTCGTTATGGAATATATCAATTCAGACGTGTTGTCCGCTTGATTACCTAACTCTCGTCTAGGGTCTCCTATCTGACAGATTACTAGTCATTGCTGGTGCGTATCACTCTGTTCATACCCTTTTTGAGAAATTTATTTCAATGGATTTGACAGATCAGTCTAATGGTATATTTCTGGTTACTTTCAAGACGCACCTGTCCTGATATTTTAACAGAAAGGTATGCATGATCCAGACTGCATCTGGCTCGCGGAATTGTGTTCCCAAGTTCAATTACCATTATGAAAAGAATTTAGTTAAAATTTTCAAGGCCGTCAACTATCCGAAGCAGAGAATCTGGACGATAATAAATTGCCTCGCGCCTTGATACGATGCAAACCCGACTGGCACGCTGCTGAAGCTGTTTCCCCTTGACACACAGACTACTATGAATCTAGCCGAGCTCTCGGATTATTGTATTGGTCTATCACTCTCGGCTGTCCCCAGCTTATTCCTCTTGTACTGCCAGTCCAACCTTTCAGATCCTATAACATCGACGCTCTTGGAAACTGTACAGCGTCACTTGGGAGAATCTGCTATCGTCAATATAACCACTCATCAGCTCAAAAGCTATTTCGACGCTATGTGGACGAGTTGCGATATATCTGTGCAACTCACACTTTGTCGGATGTGCCAGGTGTCAGACTATTGGAAGCTGAAGTTGTTATTGGCACTATCTTGGCAAAATGTTCACAGAAAAGATGGAGAACGAATCGAATTTACCGCATACGCCTTCACGCGTCAGCCCTCGTACAAGAAGTTCGGCGCAATCTGATAGAAAGCATGGAGAGTACCGTCTCTGAACTGATTGCCGGTCTTCAACTGGCGTGGAGTGCTTGGGACTTGAGCCTTCGTCGCAGAAATGAATTTGCAGCTAATAGTTTTGGGTTGATTGCCTTGGTGCAATTGAATTGCGAGGGGGTTGCAAGGTGAGCTTTTTTAAGACTTTTGGCACGAACCTCAACTACCCACTGGCAATAAGCTAAATAAAATGAAAAAGGAATAATGTCGATTTGTGAAATTCGGATACTGTCCATATTCATGATGAATGTACTAGTTATTACGCGACCCTATAACATCGCCAGTTTGACGACATTTGGGATACCAGTCAAGATTCTAGGAACTGCACAAGCGTGACTAAGTACGCGACATGTCATGAGATCAGGTGACCTAATCGTCACAACAATAATACAGACATAGATTGTACCATGAAACCCCTCCTGAAGCCAAACATATAAAGATCTGACCGGAATTCAGTCCTACTGCAACTTCTCTTGATCATGCGCCTGAACAATGCCCCTTGAACCTTTCTCATTTCCCCTGAACCTCAAGGCTATTGTATACCCACTTGGGAGGCAAGAAGTTTGGAAGTTTTTCTATTTCAGCCCCATATGAGGAGAGGCGAAACTCGTCGTGTGGCGACAAAGTTAGCGTTGTGGGGAATCCTCGCGTGTATTGAAAGTATATGAAACCTGTATGTCTCCTAAGGTGACGAACGTACGGAGGCAATACAGTCTATTTCCTTTTCTCTGCGCTATATGATAACGAAATTTTTTATATAGCTTGATTTACACCATGACGAACTAGTGCTCAAGTTGGTATATACAACATGCAGTCGCGGTAATATTCAAGATCCTTGCCCCTCTCTCGTATCAACATCAAAGACATACCGACTTGTTGGAAGATGGTTGGCCGTCGAGTGGTAAGATAGGAGTCGATGAATGAGTCTTGGCCTCCACAATCCCACAAGTTGATCGTCAAGTAAGTGAACATGGTTCTGTTCGACGTCTATTGTCGCGCCCAGGCGAGCAGTTAAAGGTGCAGGGTTGTTTGAACTAATGATTTCTCTTTTTCAAAGGCAAAAAACATTTCCGGTGCCGGGCTGCTCATGGCAAGACACATTGACGTCTTTCAGCTGCCTGAGGAACCCATAAGCGGGACCTAGAGGTCAATTCATTTTGATTATGAGAAAATAGCTTAGATTGCGTTCGCAATCACCTTTTCTTCATCGTTGAGATTGAGATGGCCGTGTGTCGACGCCGCCTTGGACGCTCTATAATAATTCCTGACTGTTACATTTACATTTGTCCGTATGACACATTACTGTTCCTCATGCAAACTTTCCTTCACTCCAGCGGCGAACATGCGATCCCATTTCCACAGCCGCCAAACCCCAATCTTCTCCATGATTATGCCCTTTATTTACGCCTGGACCCAAGCCCGCTCGTTCAAGAGCTTGATTCTCCGTCAGAGCTGTCAGAACTCCGAAGATGACCGGAACACCTGTGTCAAGTTGCACCTTCATCAACGCATGCGACACACTGTCGCAAATGTATTCAAAGTGCATCGTTTCGCCTTTGATAAGAACTCCAATGGCGATGACGGCGTCAAAAGGTTGATTTGGCATCGTCACGACGCCCGCTGGGGCTGGAGTTCCCGAACGCGAAGTAGGCTTAGGGGAAAAGTTTCCGCTAAAGCTCAAACCTCCCAAAAGATCGGTGACATTGGATCCAGACTGGACATGAGCGCCAGCTATCATCCTGTGCATATAGTCAGATATCTAACAAGTAAGAAAGTGGATTGGGATACCTTGAACATGCTAATGGCAGCTCGAAGCTACCAGGAACTGATTCTATAACGATGTTACTGTCCTTAACACCGCGTTCCTTCAATTTTGTTACAGCCCCATTCACGAGACCTTCAATAACTTTCTCGTTCCATCTAGCATGAACAATGGCAATGCGGAGGGCAGAACCGTCGAATTGAACTTTAGGTAGACTGATTCCCTTGATTGAGGTCATTTGTATACGGTATCTAGTAACATAAAATAAATATGTAAATAAATTAAATAAATAGCGTGGGAATATTTTTCCGAATTAAAAAGTGTGCTTAAAGTACGCCTAACCTCATACCTCTTTGTCATGGATGGCAACCTTGCATGTAAGGACTGTTGGTCATTGTTGTCTAATAAAAACTCACATTTGCACCCTTGCAGCAACTTATACCCTAATTCATGCGTTTTTAACAAAACATTCACATACGAAAGCCGCACAGGCTGTTAAAAAAGCAGCCAAAGAGGTTGTCATCCTCAAGGATGATATAGACATAGAAGGACCTCAATTAGACGAAATTATTTGCCAATGGAAATCACTTGTTGCAACCAAGGCTTCATCGTGCGTCTCCTCCACGTTCGCCTTTGTCGAAAGCTGAGCCTTATATTTAGAAAGTCAACCTCCCAGTCGGATTCAGATTCAGATTGTACGTCTTCATGTACATATGGCAACTAAAGGATGAATCTGATCATTTTACTGATATTCTTCAGCCTCTAGTTCGGATAGCTCCAGCTCCAGCTCAAGTTCTGACTCATCGTCCAATCATCAAACAAAGAAAGCGAAGACCAAAGGCTTAAAAAAGAAGCCTTCCCCGTCCTCTTCCTCGTCGTCTTCCTCTTCCGCATCTGAATCCGACTCCTCTGAATCCGACTCCGACTCTAGTTCTGGCGCTGACTCTGATAATCCTACCATCAAGGCCTCTGCTGTACAAAGTAAGGCCAAAGTTTCAACCCCTCTGGTCAAAAGCCCCTCATCCGGTGAGAGCAAATGCTTCAAGCATATACCCCAAATCTGATGCATTATCCGATCAGAATCTTCTTTAAGTTCTGACTCCGGTTCAGAATCAGGTATATATTACGACAGCCGATATAGTAGAAGGTCAGCACTCACTCCAGTTGATTTTAGATGATGAATCGGAATCCAGCGATCCAGAGTCATCTAAAGGAACGCAAAATCTTGACAAAAAAGTTAAGCCTAATACAAATCAAAAGTCAAAGGTGGAGCGCGACTCTAGCCGTACTTTGTCTTCTGGAAACGCTTCAAGCTCTGGTTCAGAGCCAGAATCAGACGATCCAAAGGAAGACACGGAACCACTCGTCTCTTCTAAGCAGGAAAGCCCCGTATCGTCAGACTCTTCCAGTGAAGCTAGCACCCCAAAAGCCCAGGTTGAGGACGAGGTCCAGGTTACAAAGAAGCGTCGAACGGATATGGGCGGGACCGCTGTCGCAACAGCTACGACATTAACCGTTCGACGGGAAGAGACCCAGGCTGTGTCGACTGGTCGTATCAAGGGCAGCAATGCAAGACCCGGCCGTCAAGTTAATGAACGTTTTAAGAGGGTTGACCCCACCAAAGTGGAGGCAATAATGGATAACCGATATGTTGCCAAGGTATAATAAACGCTTCCCTCAAACGATGTCGGCTTACCAAAGCTGACTTTGTTGTAAAGGCTACGCCCACAAATGACTACGGTCAACGAGCCCACGAAGACCTCATCGTAACTCGTGGCCAAGGTTTCCGTAAAGAGAAGAACAAGAAGAAGAAAGGTAGCTACCGTGGAGGCGAAATTACGGTGTGTGACTTCTTTTATCTTTGGATTGAGCCATGCCTTAAACAGGTTTTATCATAGATGGAGAGCCATAGCTTTAAGTTCACATGACTACTTTTTAGTATAAGAAATGTGGATCCGGAGTTGTATGATTGATCAACTAGCCATGGTCTCCATAAAGTTGTTGCCCATTATGTGGACCGCGTTTATCAACTCAGATTTTGGTGAAGAGCTTCTACTCATTTGTCATGCTTAAGCCAGCGCCTGTGGACACACCTTCCTCGACGATTCCTTGATGTTATGTAACCTCTTCATTTACTAAACAAGGCACTCTAGTTATTTCTGCTGGGAATACGATTTTTCATGCATACTACGTCGAAAGTTTTGAACCACGAAACGCATACACACGGAAAAGATCTAACTAAACACAGATCTAGACGAATGACAGTGCGCGACGGCAGCCTGGAACCCCCAGTGACGTTGGTGCTAAACGAGTAAGCATTCTGGCGTTCTGTGGTACCGTGAAATCAAACTACGCACACCTGAAGCTTCAGTTGCCATAATGGTTGCAGTGCTGTGGTAAATTTTTATGCTCTAATTGCCAAATTGATTTGTCTGTAGATACATAAGACATTACTACATCAAGTTTCTGGACGAGGTCCAGTGTTAAGCCATCCTCTTTCTAGGAACCCTATTCCAGGGCTACGATAGCGCAGATGAGTTCTCCAATGGTGTTGGTGCGTAGGATGTGACAACTGCTGGCAGGCTTCCTGTAGATATGGGACTCCGTTATATAGACGCTTTACAATGAGGAGATCGGCCTGATGTATTCAATAGTGATCCAGTCAGATACCGTATCCTTGTAGGTCTTGGTTCCCCATTCTCGTTCCCAAGTGAATTGTTCGCGTTTGATCTCGGTATGAAGCACAGTAAATACTTTGCTCTGCTTAAAGTCGATTTCCGGGAGGAACCAGGGGCTTCTTGGTTTGACGATGACGCCGCCACTCTTTTTAAGCGCATCGTAAAGCTCTTGAGGCATTTTATCTAGTCGAAAGCGTATAAGAAATCGCCGGTCAAAGAGTACGTCCAATATGGCCGGTCCTTCTTTTGCTTCCCATGCCGCCCTGCCTTCCAGCAGCTTGTCTGTCATCACAAATCGTAATGGATCAGTAACAGGAGCAGTAGGGGACTTGATGCTAGGGTGCCTGGCAGCATACCACGCGAGGTCCTTGATAGGAAATGTTGTTACTACCGTGCGCAAAAGCTGGGATTTAGTCACATAAGCTGGCTTCCACCAAACGCCAGATCCGACTGTGAAAGAGATATTTTTCCTGTTACGCAATGACGGCTCATCCCATAAATTCTTGAGGAGCCTCTTCACACTATCTTGTCGTCTCCCAACCTCGGAGCGTGGAGATCCCCATGGTTCATAAGAGACATAACGCAGCATGCGAAGCACCAGTGCTTGACGAACAATCGGCGAAGTTATCTCCAAGAGTGCTGGAATTGATACCATGAGACTTCCAGGAGCCGACGGCTTCCTGTGCTTTAGGAGAAATTCATCCACTGAAACCAGACAAATCAAAAATTTTACACCAGGTCAAGAGACCACAAAAGACAAACCTGTGGTGTCAACCTCCGCCAATTCTTTAGCCAAGTCTTTTACTACTTGCCGAAGATGTTCTCGACCCGCACTGAGGCTGATGTTTAATTCCGGATAATTAGCTGCGGCCTTGTTGTTGATATCTGACAGAAGAGTGGCGATTTCAGCTGGGTATTGCGTGAATGTGGAGTCAAGTTCCTCTTTTCCTTCTCCATTGTTTATACAGTGTCGTATGGCATTTCTAATCGTAAGTTGTGGTTGAAAATTGGTAGGATCATCCACGTATTCCAATTTATTTGCTTCGCATGTGGCGAGAATCCGTTCCTTGAGCAAAGAAAAAAAAAACCAGGTCAATAGTGAGCTCATTTCCAACCGGAAGGAGCTTGGGATACCTTTCCTACATCCAGAAGGGGCCGAATCTTGTACGTCTTTAGTCCTTCGTATCCTCTCCAATTCAAAAGCATATTGGTATTTGACCCCATTCCCCACCTACTGCAAGGTTGCATACCAACCATACCTAACTTAGTCGTTCCTCTCCCAAGACGCATAAGCATGGTCTCCACTTGGTCGTCGACATGATGACCTATCGCCAGAGCGTTAGCCTGAGCACCCCGCATAGCAGCGAATAAAGCGGCATATCGAGCGTCCCGAGCCAAAAGTTCTAATTTCTTTTGCGAAGTTGGTTTTGGGGGGTAAATCCCTTCACCCCATAATATTTTAGTTGTTACGTGCTCAACTCCCAGAGATTCTGCAAACTTGGCGGCGCGTTGTGCCATTTGAGCAGATGTGGGTTGAAGGTCATGGTCAACGGTAAGAGAAAGCAGCTGGTGTGGTTTAGCTGCTGGATGTTTTGTTTTCATGTATTCGTTGAGTAGGAATAATAAACACGTCGAATCTGAGCCTCCGGAATTGGCGACAGCTATTTCGAGTTTTTTTAGCAATGTTCAAATGCGATTGGTGGACCTCCACCTACCCAAAGTTTTCGACCAACGCGACGAAGGGCCAACTAGCCGCATCATGCGCGCGAACTCTTCTGCAGAGATCGGTGCAATACTCATTGTCAAACGAATTGCGGAACACAGTGGTGGTTCCAGGTTAACAGTCAGTAACAGCTTACGGATCCGGGCCGGTATGGATAGAAAAACAACAATTGTTTGAGTAGTATATGTTATAGCGAATGTCCACGTCGTCCATTCACCGTCCAATGCCGAATACTAAAAACAAGAGATTGTAGAAAAACAAGAGATTGTAGAAAAAGCGTAAGACTTGCAGATTTGGCACGAAAGGGAGGGGGGTAAAAATGTGTAGTAATACAAGCAACAAAAAAAAAAGATCATGACCCGCTTGTAATGAAAGAGAGATGGCTAATAAGACGAATGCAGATGCATAGGGCCAATAATAACAAGAAGAAAGTAGCATACAAGAAAAAAGATCAATGAAGAAGAGATGTTAGCTTTCGTGTCTCACATAGCACATTGTATAGCACTTTCGTCTATATCTTCCCGCCAATTTGTTATTTGTTTTTCGTTCTTCAGAACCCTCCATAACTTCCTTGTTGGTGCTGCGGCTGCTGAGGTCCAGGGCTTGGATGCCTCATCACACTCTGATGCATAGCCTGCGTTTGGGGATGCAACCCCTGCTGACCTCCGGCGCCGTATTGAGCGGCGCCACCCAACCCAACGTTCATGCCTATGCCCATTTGCATTTGCACCATCGGCGACAATTGTGGCATATTGTATGCCAGAGTGTTAGGGCTGAACCCAGTTGAAGTCGAAACAGAGGCCGGTGGGATTTGTGGCGAATGAATGGCAGAACCCACTTGTGGGGAGGATGCGCCACTTGAGCCTTGCACTTTTTGCATGGCTTGTAGCTAATATATATATAATGATCGGTCAACCAATCGGAACGAGAAGTGAACAAAAAAAATACAAACAAACCTCATAATACGCGAAATCCTGTAGCAAAGAGGTCCTCGCAGGATGTGTGAGGAATATTCTCAACATCTCATGGCCTGCATCAGGTAACAATTCTTGTGTGTCTCGTGAATTTGTGACAGGTTTGCGTTCTTGGGTGTTGCTATTTGACAATACAACAAAGCAAATCAATAAAAAAATCGTATTCAACTCTGGAATGAATGTTAACGGATGCGTACCTTAGCTTGATGTGTCGCAGATTAAGGTTTGGGATATCGCGTACGAAGATCCATCGAACTTTAAAGACACCTTTCCATTTGTCAGATGCCCATACTGTGCTGCTTCTAGTATAGTCGACCTAAACCATTAAAGTATCAACATATTGTGCGTCAGGACGGGAACTAAAACTTACTGGCGTAAGCATCTCTGCCATACCGCAGAAATGTCCGCTGGCATTGACACTAAAAAAGAGATAAATCGGTCCTCTTCCTGCTGTATCTTTGAACGCTTTGTCGAGGCGTTTGTTTCCCGGATCCGTCGAGCTCCAAATCTCGTACTTGAGAGACTTGTGTACGTCGTCTTCCGTATAAGATTTAATGACGAAGAATCTAGCAAATTGCGGGCGGGTTTCGAAGGTAGATGGATTGTACCCTTTTGTCGCAATGAGGGAAGGCACGTCGATAGGTGTGGATGAAAAACCTTGAACAGGAGGAGTCTGGCCAGGCGGAGATTGATTGGTAGCATTGTTAAAGGAAGTGGCGACTCCCAACCCAGGCCTTCCTCCAGCGCCTTGACCTTGCTGTTGTAGATACTGCTGTGGGATAGGAGGGACGCTTGGGACAGACCCCATCGCTCCAACGCCGCCATTGCCACTTCCGTTTCCGCTGCCACTCTTTATATGACTGGTTCCTTGCTGGTACCCATATTGCAAATTTTGATTTGACGCCCTTCCTCTCAATTCCTGGTCTCTCTGTTGATCCCAAACACTTCCTCCTGGAGCCTGTCCACGATCATCACGTTGCTGCTGCATATAACCACTACCCCCGCGTTGCTGCTGCTGAGATAGAGGGGTCTTACGACCATCAAAGTCTGTACCAATTGGCACCTTGTTACCGTTCCCATGTCCATTATTATTATAGTTGCTGTTACCACCATTGCCGTTGTTTCCACGAGGTCCTGTGGCTTGATGGTGCGGCGAAGGTTGGTGAACTGTGTTAAATCGCGGAGGATGTGTGCTCTGCCCAGTTGGTTGCTGGTAATTTCCGTAACCAGTCCCTTGAGGTAGACCTTGAGGGTTGCTGGCGAGCTCTAAAGCTGACAACGCGCGTTGAACATCGTCGATGGCGACATTGCCGTTACCAGCCCCAGTAAACCCTGACCGCCATTCATTGTTCGATGACCAGGGAGATGATCGGCCGATAGAGGGGTTAGTGAACTGCTGTTGTTGTCTGAGATAGTATTCATCTTCATACAGAGAAGGATCCTCTGCATCGTATGCATATTCTTCCTCTTCAACATGTTCAGATGTATCCGGTGGACTTGAGTTTTGAGAGTGGGTGGGACCTGCGCCCTGAACGGTCCCAGCACGCTTAAGACCTGTACTCCCTTTGCGAGATGCACCGACAGCTGCTCCATATGTGAGAGATACATGACGACGTACGCCAGAGGCAGCAGGAGGGGGTGAGGGGACATGAGGAGGGTTAGCAAAGTGAGGGGATAGAGGGGCGGTATTAGCTTGTGCCTGTGCATCTATAACTTGTTGATGTTGAGGATTGTGGTGGTGGTCAGTTACAGGAGAGTGCTAGAAAAAAGCTGATTAGTATGAAAGATTAAAAGGTAATAAAAATAATAACTTCATCGTCATCTGCATTGTATGAAGCAAATTTCCATGGCTCCTCGTCACCTTCATTACCTGCAATAGCAGCGAGACTATTTACAGTTTTTGGGGTTGAATTTCCGGACTTTGAGGGCTGGTTTTGAAAGCCTAGATGAGAAGATGTAGATGATCAGCGGGAATGGATGATGATCGGATGAGTCTACTTGCCACGATGATATCGAGTTGGAAGAGAACTTTGTCTGTGAAGGGAAGTTTTTTCGCCAACAGCACCTACACCACCGACCCAATCCTGATCTACAACCTCGTCGTCGTTCCAGCCGACCTGTTCTTGTGTTTCTTCTGAAATGACCTCTTTTGCATTTGCCCTAGCTGTGCGAGATGAAGCAGATATTGTATGATGGCGCCTGACTGTACCAGTGGTTGGAGATGAAGGGACGGGAGGAGGAGGAGGAGGATTTGCAGATGCGGACATGAGAGGATGAGATTAAACTTGAAATGCTTAAATAACATAAACAAAATTAGAAATCATTAAGTCATGCTCCGCTACACAGTCCTCGCCCGTCGCTACTCAACTCAACAGCGAGTAAAGACTGTGGCGCGTTACACTGGCTATCTCGGTCTATCAGCAGTCATTGGCGTCGTCTCACTTACCGGTGCCATCCTCGTTCATGACGCCTTTACTTACAACACCAGACATGTACACCGCGTGCCAGTAAATCCACTTGCTTTAAGTCCAGAGCGTGGAGGCCCTAAGAACCTCCCTATCGCGCGCGCTCTCGCTGGCGATGAGGAAGACGATGCCGCCAAGCTTCTGGGTACAAAGCCCAAACTTGTCATCGTCGGCGGGGGGTGGGGAGTAAGTATTCGTTACATTTACACATGTCTCAACTTGACTTCATCTAAAGGCTATGGGCGTCCTTCAAACTGTCTCGCCAGGGGATTATCATGTTACAGTCGTTTCGACAGACACATATACTCTATTCACGCCTCTCCTTCCTTGTCAGAAATTTCTTGTTTATTATCACACAAACAACTAGTAATGACTATCTTTTTAGCTGCTGCGGTTGGTACAGTATCAGTCCGCTCCCTTGTCGAACCAATTCGCAAATTTCTTGCCCGTCTTCGTGGCCATTTCGTTCAAGCCAAAGCTGTCGATATCGTCATGTCAGAACGCCTCCTAGAAGTAGAATCCAGCACTTCAAATGGTGATAAAGCCAACTTTTATATCCCGTCCGTATCTACATTAAATCTTACTGGCTGGTGCCTACTGACGTCATTCAGGTATGATAAACTTGTCATCGCTGTTGGCTCCTCTTCAAGTACCCACGGGGTGCCAGGTTTGGAGAATTGTCTACAACTAAAGACAATTAGTGACGCGCAATCTATTCGGCGGCGCATTATGGGTATGGCCTTTACGCCGTTCTTGCCTCTTGCCTCAGCTTATGTCTGCGCCTAGACAATTTTGAATTGGCGAGCCTGCCTACCACGTCTCCAGAAGACAGAAAACGTCTTCTGAGCTTCGTTATATGCGGAGGAGGGCCTACAGGTGTGGAAACTGCCGCTGTAAGTTTGCATGCCTTTATGGAACTTGGAACGCTGAAACTAATCGTTCTATAGGAAATATACGATCTCTGTCAAGAGGACATCATGAACTACGTTAGTGGAACCCTTTTTGCTTCAAGTTCAACAAAGCCACATTGCTCCTTAGTTTCCAAAAATCTGCAGAGAAGAAGTATCTATACATGTAATCCAGTCTAGAGAACACATCTTGAATACCGTATGTGTCATCATTTTACTTTCCTCCTTAAACACTCAAAATCTATTACAGTATTCGGAAGCCATATCTAAATATGTGGAGGTAGCCTTAATTTATTTCAATCATTTTGCCCCAAACTCATAATCATCCAAGAATAAATTTAACCGAGATGAAGTCAACCTTCTCACTTCCGCGCGGTGAGTTCGCTCATACGGCAACTCCATCTCAATTCTTAAATTTCATCAGCGTGGCCGCCGTCACCCCAACCCATGTAATCTATACCATCCGGAACGCTCAAGGTCAAACCGAACAACACTCTATACCAACCAACTTTGTTCTATGGTCAACAGGCATCGCCATGAATCCCTTCACTTTGCGTGTATCAAATTTGCTACCAAACCAAGTACATAAGAGGGCTATTGAAGTTGACGCTCACTTAAGAGTGAAGGGGGCCCCACTTGGAGAGGTCTATGCTGTTGGAGATTGCGCTACGGTATGTAGTCTTCCCAGATTTCAAGGCCGTATGCTGAATACCAGTTTCAAAGATTGAGACCTCTCTTCTGGGCCACTTTTTAGAGCTAGTAGAAGAGTCTGATGAAGACAAAGACGGAAAAATCGATTTCGGAGAATGGGAAGTGATGGGTACGTTTACTTTCCTGTCCTTTTTCAGACGACTCATCGAAAAAATGTAATTAGTCAAAAAGATCAAGGAACGCATCCCTATGGCCGGTGATCATCTTATACAAGTCAAAGAACTCTTTCAGTTATATGACTCGAACGCAGACAACAGTTTATCCCTCAATGAACTTCTTAATCTTCTCGAAGAAGTTGGGAACCGTATCACTTCACTCCCAGCCACAGCCCAAGTCGCAGCTCAACAGGGTAAATACTTGGGCAAGAAGCTACATAAACTTTCCAGTGCAGCTACTCCTTCAAGTTTACCGTCCATTCGTCCCTTAGCAGACGAAGCTGTTTCACAGCCGTTCAAGTACTTGCATCTAGGTAGCCTGGCATATATTGGCAATGCGGCTGTCTTTGATTTTGGGCAGTATTCGTTTATGGGTGGGTTGATAGCGATGTATGCTTGGAGGAGCATTTATTGGAATGAACAAGTCAGTGCGAGGACGAGAGCGTTATTGATGATTGATTGGATTGTCAGGTATGGTTTTTTTTTCAACCACATGGTTTCTGAATGTGTGTGCTAAGCCTTTTTTATTTTCGTTGCGTAGAGGTATCTGGGGGCGAGATTTATCGCGTCTCTAAATCCGGGTTGACATAGTCTCCTTCATTCAAGACCTCATTCCTGGACGTTGTTCTCCGATCTGTCGATACTTGCTTGTCATCCACACACACGAACACTTGAGGACATTATGTGATTTGTAGTCTACATGTTTCTGTATTGCTTTTATACTCCATAACGTCAATGGCTAGACCATTTCCAGACCATTACACCTCCTTTTCTCTTTCCTTCACCTTCCCACTCTCTACCCGCCTTCCAAACCCTCCTATAGCCTTTCTCATCCAACAATTGACGCACACCGTTTTCTTGCAATAGATTACCAAAGAAAACTAAGTATCGAGGCCATTCATGTTTCCAGGGATATATACGTTCCCCGGACGGCGATGTTATAAAGGGCGTAGGCATTCCTGGAATGGAAGTGGGGAATGGTGAGGCGGGAAACGAAGGATCCACATCTTGAGGAAAGTAAGATTTGAGGTAATGTATTGGGGAATCGTAAAAAACATTTGTTTGATCCATATAGGTTGACAAATTTTGCTTTCTGTGCCAAGCAATGAGTTAAGAATCTTATCCAATAAGAATATGTATAACGTACTGGAGCGGAGGTTCACAGCCCAGTGCCCACATGCCTCCATGTGCAAGTTCTTTTCGGTGCACGTATGCGTGTCCGGGCGTAGAATGACACGGCATCAAGTACCCGACAGTGTTATGCCCCAACTCTTCCTTGGGAATGGCACGGATGTAAGCAAGGACGCTGATAGGTGCACTGCAATAGAGCAGGACGATATACATCGATACAGGAAGTGACAGAAGAAGGAAAAATAAAATTTTGTTGGGGATATCTGGTAAGCCCAATCTCGAATGGATAAAAGTCCTTGAACTTGTTGTTCGTAACTGGCCTTGCTTGTTCTGGCGTGTTCCCTTTCTGGATTCGTTGGAAGGACGGGGAGGGTTAGAAGCAGCAAGGTCGACGAGAGATTTGGTCGCAAATATATGCAGAAGAGGGAGGATCGGATGGATGAACCGCCATTCTTTATGCCCAGCGAACGAATATATCCCAATCACCCATACAATAGTCTTTAACATTGTTTTCAGAGGCGTATCGTGCAATGATGTCGAGATGAAGGTAGACCAAATACCATGTATCGTGAATGGAAGTGCTGTAGTGCAAAGGATTGGGACAGCTTGAGTGATATAGTAATGCCAAGCGTTCGTGCCATAGAACAACGAGACGGAGGAAAAATTGGTCCTGAGGAAGTTTAGTGGTGTAAATGTGGGTTTGCCGTAGTAATATGAGTCAATAGTGAACACAAACACGACAGAAAGCGCCCTGTTGAAATAGGTGTTAGCTCGAGTATTTGGTGACAATGAAGAAGGCATACACAGCACAAACTACCTGGATTACAATAGTTGTGATTATTCGTCTATGGTGACGAAGTGCCCATAGTAAATTTGCGTAGAGGAAGACCCATATGACTGCATTTGTAGGACGAATGATGCAAGCAAGTGCACTGAAAAGGGTCATTTTTCGTATCCGGGATCTGAGGAAAATGAAGAGTGACTGCACGAAGCTTTAGGGATAACTGTATACCTGTTGAACATAACCTGCGGACTCAGGCGTGAACTAGCGTCCCATGGATAACAAGCAAAAGCGATCGTGGATAGAGAGGTCTCTAAAGAGTTGGAAAGCGATCGCGAGAGTGCCAGGGCATGGAAGAGAGACGTCAATGACAGCAAGTACTTATAGAGAGCAAAATGTAGTGAATTATAAAACACCAACTCGAAAGGCACGTACAATAGTCGACACATAATCTCTACCCAATACAATGCGCGTGAGTTCGGCAAGCCAGATATCTGTACCTGCCGCCAACAAACCGTGAAGGATTTTTGGACATGAAATCTGAATACATTAGTTTCAATGTGGCTGGTCAACGAAGCAGTCGCTCACCAAAAGCCAATCTCCTAGAATTGCCAACTCAGAAAGCCCAGTAGTTTTTAGTAGCCAATAGATAGGGACATTGAGAGCAGGATATATGATGCTCCTGATGGGCTGAGGTGACAACCATTCCCAAGTAAGATGACCATAACCAAATACAAGATGATAAGCTGGTTCTAGTGACTGGAAATACTCGTCAGGCTGAAAGAAAGTTCTGGTGCAAAAAGCAACGAGGACACGAATTATCAATGCACAATATGTCCAAGATGGCATGGATTGAAACAAGCTAAGCTACGAGTACGTAAGAACAATACATAGTCCAGTCCAAAGTCTAGTTATTCAGCAAGATCAACAGCCATAGCCACCGATATCTTCGTCTTTTTCAGAGGTCTTGTCGGAAGGTCCGAGTTCATAACTGGTCCTGGTCGTTTATCCCCGAGTGTCACGTCCAAGGCTTGCGTAGCCTCTTGAGTTTGAGTTTCAGCAACCATTTCCTTGACAGCTGCGCAAGGGACCTAGAAACAAAAGGGCTTTATAAGTTCCAATCAGAAGAATGAGCTCCACTCCATATGCAGACCGCTGTGTCCGAGAGTGCGAGAAGGCGGGCTTCAACTTCCCCATTGAAGTAATCGCGGTACTCTGAGTTCGACTTGATGGAATGATTGAAAATGTATCGTATTTTCTGGTTTATTCTGCGAGGTTTGGCTGCTTTGTTTTTGCCTTTTCCTTTGCCCTTAGGCTTCACTGATTTTGCCTGAGTAGATGCAAGGCCAAAGTCATTCGGAGCCGTTGATTCCTGCAAGATAAATTCTGAAAGACAAAGGTTACAAAAATGTAATCATAGCGAATAGAGTCACACCTTCTTTCTCAAGTCTCTTCAAAAACAGACGAGATAAAATAGCCTCTTTCTTATCTAGAGTTCCAGGTTCGTAAAGATCATGAACTTCTGCGACAAGTGAAGAATGACTGACCGAACGCTTTCGAAAATTCTGCAGCCGTAAAAATGTTTTCCTTCTCAGCGACTTTGATCGCTCTCCTGTTCAAACGTCAGAATATGGTACCTGAAGAAGCATTGATATATGACAAACCTAAAGAGCGCGAGCTCTTTGAACCTAGAAAGCATCCTTGGGTAAAGGTCATGCCTAATGAGCTCCCAAGTCACATCGGCGCGAACCCGACAGTTGAAGCATATGAACTTCGGTGGGAGTCGTGGGTCCTTAGTCGAGTGGTATCTGTGTCCAATTTATCGTCAAAACTCGGAATGATATTGGGGAACGGTAAGCGTACCCCATGCACCTATGAAGAGGTCTCAGATAGGAAATCGCGAAGGCAAGCATAATATACAGACCAAACGTGGAACCACTTCTCGCACCCACTGTCACAAAACAATAATTCATCTTCTATCTGTTTAAAGCTGAGGAGAGTCGAGTTGTCAGGATGGCAAAGACGTACGGCGACTTTGCAGAAACAATCAAGGCCATTATCACTTCTTTCTCTTTCATCATGACCATGACGCATGTTAGCAGGTTGAATCACTTCTGCGGTAGTCTCTTGTCCAAATGATTGTATGGATTCAAGAACCTGCGCACCAGTTGGCAGGATCTGAGTTTCCATATCTGACAGAGATTATTAGGAGGGCAAGGAAGGGATTTTGTTCAATACCTAGCATCTCGGTGTCGAAAGTCTCTGACTCCCGAATAGTCAGAGTTTTCAACATATCTGGGTCAAAGCTACTTGTAGGCGTAAGTGCACTGGAGACTGGTGATGACATAAAATAATCTTCAGAAGATGGTGGCAGTGTCGAGAGAGCTGGTAGGCATAAATACAATTTTCATGTAGAGAAGTAGAAGATACGTGCCATTTTTTTTCGGCGTGAGTAGAAGGGTTTGTGTTTCCTCAAAGGTCTGATTTCCGGAAATCTCCCCGTCAGTCTTTCGGGCAATAGAACAGTGAGAAACTAAAAAAAACATTGTCCAAAAGGAAAAATAAAACATACAATATCTTGGAGACGCATTGGAACTTTTTCAGAGAATCCGCCGAACTGCGCCTCGCTTGATTGCTCCGGGACCGTGTATATAGCTTCTATGTCTCCGTCCTTATTCCTGATGCCAATTGGGGACATTGCATTGATTTCTTGGTAGCGTCCGTCGGGGAGTCTAATGTAATCGGGGTCGTCGTCACAATCAGCGTCGGCAAGATCGTCCAGTTCAAGACTGTTTTCCCCAGACCAGACTATATTTCTGGTTTCGGCATCTTCGCGTTGTTTTTCAGCCTGCTGCTTGCAGAAAGTGGCTTCTTGAATTGGGCTTAAGGTAGGCCGTGCGTTAGGATAAGTAGTAGTCCCTGTGAAAGCCAAGTCGTCCTGTTCCGTTGAAGACGGCAGGAATGAAGCAATAGAAGTGACGCTGAGGTTAACACTGGATCGAAAGCCTACTAAGCACGAGACATTCAGGATGTAGCAATGATTTACCAGTGATGTCCGGTATCAAGTTTTCCGAAGTGGATTTTGTCCGGGACCTCGCTGAGGTCATGAGTCATAAGATACCATTTGTCCTTGTCTGCATCTCCCGCCTTGAAATGGGGCGGTTCGTAATCAGCTGGCGTTTCAGGAGTGTAGAAGACTTTGAAAGTTGCGAATCGACGCCCTAAGCTCTTGTAAGATCCCCCCTCTGTTGAACGACGTGTCCACGTACTAGGCAGAATCTCCATATGATGCATGGCATGCATTAAAGTTTTCAACAGGACCTAAATGAAGCGAGAATGAAGTGAGAAAGGTGGAGACCCCACCTCAGGCCAATATTTAATGAACGTACCTTGAGACTCATTTTGACATCCTTAACAGTCGGCGCTTTCCCGCTACGGATGGCCTTTGCTACTGGGTCCTCAATATTTTTACTTTTTTGGTCTACTGACAAATTTTCCAGGTCCTCCCCCAAGCTCATTACAGGGATGGAGAGGTCACTTCCAGGAAGGGTGTGATACTGCTCGAGACGGTGGTCAGTGTACTCTTCAGAGGGTAAAACCAAAAAGTGACCTTGAAATTGAAAGTGTAGGCCTCAACGATGCTAAATACTCATTATAGTGAATATAGACCTATCATAAGGCGCATATAGTATGCATTACTTGTTAGGTTCGCGTTCATCCTACGAACAAGGTTGATTAGTGCATACAAACAACATGTCCACGTATGTCCCATACCAGATAGATTGCGAAAATGAAGCTCTGAAGGTAGTTCTTTTCCAGCGCGTCAAATATCCCGTATTCCTGCATGTGATTATATATTTTCAATAGTTTTCGCGAGAAATAAGGCGCATATACCATATAATTGAGAATCTTGTCCGCTTCATCCGTGTATCCCCGCGTCATAGACTACGAGACAAGTCAGTGAGATCGTTAAATAACAATAAAAAGTATACCATAATTCGAAAACGGTTAACATTGTTTCTAGAGTTGTTGTTACTTTGTAACGCTTCTGGAGAGAAACTAGTATCGGAGTTTCTTGTTAACAGGGAGTCCTCAGATGTGGTAAAGTGGCCTAATTTATGGTCAGCAGTTAGCTGTGAAATGTGGCGCTGAAAGACAGACTTGAAGAAAAGTTGTCCTCAGGCAGTAAATTTCTTCGAGGAGAAACTGAGTTTATGGATGGAAAAAGAAACAGGAAGATGGAAAAACCGAAGATATGTGATGGCCCCAAGACCAGCTTGTAACAGAGTTTTCACTGCCGTAAGACTCTGGGTATGGGTTATGGATTGGGTCGTATTACGGGTCTGTTGGGCTTGCATGGATGAAATAAATGAATGGGAGAGTTAAACTGAAGGAGATAAGGATAGGCAAGGACCAACTGAGAACGAGAACTCACCAATTGCAAAGGCTGTACGTATGTAAGTTGTGCAAGGTGCATTAACAAGGACTGAAATCTTGGTCACATGACACAGCTATTAGATTGACCATGGCGTATCACGCTTTGGCAGAATAAGTTCCAGGATCAATTCTAATAGGAAGTCATCAAACCAAGGAGATATTTGACAAGATAGTACAAGTATACATAGTCCAGACTCTTACAGCGCGGCGAACAGACAGGCAAGCAGACGGCGAGGCACTGGAAAACGAAAAGTCATGCTGTGGCTGAAGTAGACTAGATGAGTGCTTGAGCTTGACTTACGATAGAATTTTCGCCAAGACATCTATTTGTAACCAAGTTAATGGCTTTTTCAATCGTCTTAGGACTTGCTATGTCTGGCCTGAGCCAATGAGAGAATTGATGCGCATATCGAATCCTTCATTTCTTATAGGCATCTCTGGCGTGTGGAAGGGATTCTTCATGACTGCATCCGCATAAATGTCATAGATCTTCTGCAGTACCGTATCTGCTACCGTCTCAGCCAAAGAGGTCAATAGAACAAACTTGGTGCCTGCAAGTCGATAAAGCAGTCAGAGGCAGTAGTGATGCAGGATCATGATACAGACCAGTAACCGTTAGCAAGATATTCATCTTAAATGATTCCCCTTCAATCACCTGGACGCCAGAGCTTGAACCGACGGGAGAAAGTCGACTGGTAATAGCATGGATACCATGTAATGTACCAGCAAGTACAAGATACTCGTTGGATGTCAGAGGAGCAAGCCCGTCTGAAACATGGTCAGGGCGCGTTCAAAACATCCTCTAAATCTGAAAGACCTGCAAAGTTGCGTTGGTACACCAGTCCGCCTGCTTTGTTGATAACCTATAGTAATGTGAGTGGTAATGAAATTTTCTAAATAGGATAAGACGCGCCCAGAGCCCGAAGATAGCCATGAAGAATGGGTTGTGGTTGTGAAGAAGAAACAAGTGTCGGCGCGGATGACCTCTACTGTAAAGCCTTTACACCGGTTTATGTAAACTCGTTTCAACATTTCAAGAATATGCAACTTTCTTCCCGTCATCTGACACATGGCTACGGTACATCAGTTAGGATGGCAGTTTTGGCTGCTTTTCCTTGTATTATCAATTTCTCTGACCTCTATACAGGGTTCAAATCTTGAGCGACGCGAGCTTCCTTCTCTATCATCTACCGATATAACCAAGCTTGTCGCAGTGACAGATCCTTTGAGTAATTTGGACCCTTCAAATCCCACCTCTCATTTGTCCAAGATTCTTATACCAAGAGCTGGTATGCCTTTCGTTGTCGCTTGAACATATACTTATTTAACCAACCCCAACAGTGGGAACAAAAAACAATACCCTCGTTCGGGACTATATTGTGTCAACTCTGAAAGCACTTAATTGGCACATTGAACTAGACGAATTCTCAGACTCAACGCCCATAGGACCTAAGCGCTTTGCGAACATCATCGCTACAAAAGATCCACATGCCTCTCGGCGTGTTGTGCTTTCAGCACATTTCGATAGCAAGTATTACCCAAAGTTTCCCCAGAATCAAGTAAGAATAATTGGCATGGTAAAACTCCAACACTGATGAAGCCAAACCGTTTTAGTTCGTAGGCGCTACAGATTCTGCCGCACCCTGTGCAATGATGCTAGACTTGGCGGAAACTCTTAATCCTTTACTCGACAAGCGGAAAGAACGCCTTGATGCTGGAGAGGAAGACGATGAAGATATTGCAGATATGACACTTCAACTCATATTTTTCGACGGTGAGGAAGCGTTTGTTGAGTGGACTGATACAGACTCCGTATATGGTGCTAGGTACTTCTAGTTCACATTCTCCTTATTCATTTTTAATATTGCTACTAGACATTTAGCGGAAAAATGGGGGACTACTTATATTCTACCACACCAAAAGCGACGTTTCATGGATGTTGAATCGACTGAACTTGATGGCATTGAACATTTTATTCTTTTAGACTTGCTGGGCGCTCCAAACCCTGCCATTCGTTCTTACTTCTTGGACACTGCTTGGCTATTCGATGCTATGGTCTCCGTAGAGCGTCGACTAGGAGATAGCGGTTCCTTCGCATATGGAAGTCAAACGAGTATGGCCCCCGGCAAATGGAAGAGCTATTTCCGTCCCCGAAGGACGACAACTAGGAACTTTGGTTATGTAGGCGATGACCATGTACCTTTTCTAGGAAGAGGTGTCAGTGTCTTGCATATCATCCCAGAGCCATTTCCCTTTGTTTGGCATAGACTCGCAGTATGCCTAATCATCGCCCGTGCTTCTCAAATGACTAATTTCTTCTCAAGGATGATGCCTCTGCTTTGGATCTCCCAACTCTTCGACGATGGAACTTGATTCTTCGAGTCTTCATGTCCGAATATCTACATTTACGGCCACGAGACTTTGTGTCAAGGTCCGAATCTTCAGAGATTGTCCGAAGGTCTGAATCCGAGCTCGTAAGCCTCTTGCTTTACCTTTGGTGACACTGTTGAGATTGACTCTACTGTCAGTAGTCATGACTCCAATACCCGTTGCTTCTGTTATGCAGCCGGGTCGGATGTTATGCGAAAACAGGAGCTCCTTTAAATGTTGCATATTGTATTAACTCAAACAGGATAGAGGGAACGACAAAGGCGGCGAATTATCAAGCTATTAAAAAACAAATTGATTTTTTAGGATCGTTGCAGAACCTTGAAACTTCTGATGAGTGCGTTTGCATCTGCAGCATCCTTGAGTCGGAAAACTTGGAGTTATTGTCATGTTGACCTAGCAACGTGCATATACGCACCTTTTCGTTCTGTCTTGCTTGTTCGACTTGAGCTCTGGCGTATTTGGAAAACTCTATTAAGGCTTCTTGGCGTTGAAAACTTTTCTTTCTCACTACAAGTGAAGGACAACAGTCAGCGTAAAAGAGCATGGCTGATCTCTGTAACGAACGCATGTTGCACGTGGCATCCACTTGGTCTGCTCGTCGAAGGCCAAGATTTTCTAGCAACGGTGGGTACAGTGCTTGTGCGCGTTCAAACGATTTCTGTAGAAAAAAGGGATCAAGTTGGACTCGCTGACGCAGGATTGAAAGTAATGACTCGTTGAGTAGTCAAGGGTAGATGATAATCTTGATAATATTTGTCAAAAGGGATTTCTTGGGCGTGCAAGTCAGTGAGTTTCCCTTGTGCGTCTTCCCTAAACTGATGTCAGGTAAGACTGTTAAAATGAACATGGATTTCAATACAAGAAAGCGATCCCTTCCCGCACTAATTCTTTGCCGTTTTTGCGCGCTTCGTTATAACGGGTCTCTTTCTGCGTTTGAAAGGCTCTTGAACGACTCAAAGACTTTTTACCAGCTATATACAGAAGAAAGTTCATAGGTTTCCTGAAATCAGTATGGTCCTACTAAGATTACCAGGCTGCTCAAGAAGCATTTTGATAATAGCCTCGCTGAAATAAGAAATCAAGCTTAGAGATCTTGTGATACAAAAGAACACCTACTTCCCCATTTCTTCCTGTGCCTCACCGTTATCACTTTCAAGTTGTAAGTCGTCTGAGAGATCGTGCTCCGAAATTTCGTCTCTGGGTTGCGCATTCTTCTTCGAATGTCGCGAAGATGCATCTGTTCGTGGAAAAGGTTAATACAATCAAATTTCAGTGGCTCCATTAATCCTACTTGTATTCTTCGGCATTGTAGTAAAAATCTGAAGGCAAGCTATATAGTCTAGACTCGCTACCAGTACGTTATGCCGTGTCTGCATCCAAACAGGTGCAACATCAATAACAACAAGGACAACATCACCTATCGGACTTTGAAAATAAGGGACACCGCATAACGACTGGGAGTAACGGGGAGATTTTAAGGGGGTCCCAATTTGTGACGGGGACTTAGCCAAAATTCGTGTTCGCACTCATGTAGCTTTTTCTCATTTCCGCAATTCCCTCAGTGTTTCCTCAAATTTTTATGTACATGCTATCAAATACAAGAGTTAACATTATATATATTCCATAAGTGTGCCTACTGAGGATGAGAAGGGTCCCGAGAAGGTAAGTTTGAGTGTAAGCTTTGAGATGATGAGCTAGTATTGGGTATGTGAGACGGTGTTTTCCACTGAGTTGGAGGGGTATTTGGGAGTGGAAGGTGGGTATATAGTATGGTTAAGGTGAGTAGTAGGTTGGAAGGTATGGCATCATGAACCTTGAGTATGGTTACATTCCGAGATGTGTTGCTACATGATGGGTCATTGGTGTTGTCGGTAGTGTAGGTGGCGCTGATAATGTTGATGTCAATGGGTGTGTTCGAGAATGGATGGGCGTTGCGAGATATGTGAGAGCGTTGAGTAGTGTGAAGGTGGGATTAACGTTCACAGATTTGGGACCTGGCGAACGCCAAAAATACTTATTGCACTTCTTGAGGCTCGAAACGACCAACAACTGTCAAAGAATTTTAATGATATACTGACCAAAGGACACGACATGCACTTTGCAAACCTCATTGCTACCGCTCGTCGAGAGTCTTGACAAAAACAAGGTGTACACAATCCAAAAAGGGTGAGTGCTGGATGATGACGATTAGCCTGTAAAAAATGTCATTGAAGTGGGCCGTTGGCCCGTTGAAGGAAACAAAAACCCAGCTTCTGACTATAATGATGCACTCCGAAACCTTCAGGCACAACAATGAATGAAACAGGTAGTTCCAGCATCAGCCAAAGAAAATGTTGCTGCCAAAGAAGCCATAATCTTTCTACAATGACAGGAGGGAGGCTCAGATGTGGGCCGGGTGGCTGTGGGTAAGGCCACAAGCATGGACAGTGCCAATATGGAGAGCAAAGCTGTTGGTAGTGACGAGAGGATGAGCAGAATACATGAACAACAGGCTGTTGAAGATGAGCCTACCTTTGCTACAATGGGGTGCTGATTATGTGGCACTGGACATGGACACTGAATGTGGAAACATAACCTCAAGTGACAAGAGCGAGGATGATTTAGATGATAGAGATGTCTTAGAATTATGCGAAATTTCACTAAGTCTTTTGTGACAAGTGTGACTCTCTTAAATCTTCCCCGTTGCTCCCAGCCGGTTCTTACAGAACCTTTCGGAGCCCGAATCGTTTGATTAGTAAGAACCGGCTGGTCACGAGCCTACCCAGCGTCTTTAAAGAAACTTGATGCTCACACGCATTTTTCGCCCCTATCTCTTTCTATCACACAGATGATAAGTCCAGGTCCAGGTCCTGACCCGCCTTACCTCTCCTCCAACAATGTCGGGGAATGTGTTTTGGGTACTAACAGGGGAGCGCCAGCACAGATACCACTATGCTTTCGCAACTCTCCATGCGTGTACCGAGTAAGTTGTTCAGGTGCTATGCGAACCTTTTCTGCGAGTAGAAACTGACACCAACGACTAACACTGGGTTATTGGGCGACTTAAGACTTCATCTAAGGTGAAATTTTTTTATAAAAAACATTAAATTTTTTGTTTCTGGGGTGGAATTGAGGGAGATATCTTTGGACGGCGTGTTAATATGAGACAGGCTGATCGACGGGATAATTTTTATGGGCACCACACGAGTCTGATCTACCATGTACTGCTTTTGAAGAACTCCTCTAGTTTTCAGGGTCAAGTCCGTGTATCCTGTACCATAAGCGCTTCGTGGTATACTGATTATGATTTTCTAGTTTGTGATTGGAATCATTCATTTTTTCTGTCTCTGTAACTTTGTGGTTCTCCTGCTCAAGAATTCTCTGAACGACAGAGTTACCCATTGCGATCATTCTCGTTCCTATAAAATACAGGTTCGCGTTGATCTTTTGACATTGTTATCACGATATTTGACCTGTGCTGTGGATACAATGGCATATATAACACTTAGTTGAGACCCAAGTTCTCTAGGGATCAACAAGGTTTTTAATGGTCCTACTTCCACGGTTACAGTTCTGATCAAGCTAAAATTGTTGCATACATATTTTAGTACATTCTAAAAGGCTTTCATTTCGATCGCCTACCGTTTCTATAAACTACTACCCGATACTGACGCTGCACAACAGGACGCTAGCGCTGCCTCTTCTAGGAGACGCCTCGATTTCGAACAGTCCCCGGGTCACAGGTCACACCCCCAGGATCAAATTGGTAGCTCGACCGAAATTCCACCGGATTCTACCGCAATTCTACCGCGGCATAGGATGAGATAACTTGTGCTGTGAGGTATTCAGGTGAGGGAAAAAATGTTTGATTGTAGTGGAACACTCAGATATGATTACGAAGAATTCTTGGATATGAATTCTTTGTTTGTGCCTAGGGCTTGCCCGGGCTCCTCTTTTTTGGATCTCAAAAATTCAGATTTCGATCTGAAGTTGATGCGAGGAAAACCGGGCAAGGCCTGAGCGTCTGGAGAGCTCGGCTGTGGCAAAACATGTGCCGAAACCAATCTGCTGTACCGGACGCTGAAGGGGATGGTGGGTGGGTCGAAGAAACTCAGTGGAAACTGAAGAGACCCTTTTTCCCGTGTCAGAATCAGATCCTGAGTTAACGAGAGGTTCTTTTCATAGGACGTATTATTGTTCCGCGTTACGTTATCTTATCCGATAATGAGCATGCGCTCGTTCCTCGCGCTTGCTCATTGCGGAATAATCTTAACACTGGCTAGATGAATAGAAGCGTTTTTAAGGCCGTCGAAACTTCCCCTCCTCTCTTCTCATGTAGAGGATGTCCTTCTTTCAAGGTACTGTCCCTTCTGACTCGGGCTACTTCAATGCTCGAGATATCTCCTACCCAAATCAAGTCCTTTACTTCATCGCAAGCGTTATTGCCTTGATCTCTTTGTGCCATTTTTTCTCCATATCTCACAAGTTCATCACTCGGAAGCGAGTTTATGGCTGGAAACGACGAACCGCTGTATCGCTAGACAGAGTTCCAGCAGCAGTCGTCGACTCTTTCCGAGCACTAGCTTTTAGATGGACAGTGCCTGTTGGATCGTCCTACGAGCTCAACCTCGCTGAGGTAGGATTAACACTTGGGTATATGGCAATAATTTTCTCCTGGACATTTGTCAATAGTATGTTACAGTTCTCCGCTCTCATGAAAGGATCCACATAAACTCACATTCCAATCTAGCCACTACGATCGCAGGGATCAAACTCCACCCGAAATATTACGCCGATCGGGCAGGAGATATAACTGCCTCCCAACTCCCAATAATGCTCGCGCTCGGAATGAGGAACAACATTATCTCTTGTAAATTTATATCCCTTCCCTTAATATGTCTTTCGCAACTGATATATATCCTGCAGGGCTCACCGGCGTCAGCTTTACCAAGGTGCCTTTCCTCATCACGTCTGCAGTACTCGAATTAATCACCTTCATTATAGTTGAATTATTTTCACCGTATGGCTGCACGAGTGCTATGTATTTTAATATGGATTCATGCGGGAGGTCGAGTAAGTACCTATATAGCTACCCATGTTCACAAGTTGAATATTTTTTTTCTTTACAGATCACACTGGGGCGAGTATCGATTGTTCTTCTTCCCGCTAATATATTGACGTGATCGTACATATAGTTTCACAGACGATGATGCGCTTGTTAACAGCTGGATCCATTGGGGTATTTCAGCAGGGAGCGCACTCACACTCCTCTGTTTCTTGACAATCCGACCAATCCGAGAACGAAATTATGAGGCATTCCTTTTGATTCATTTCATTTTCGCCTTGTAAGCAGGATACCCTTTGCGAGCTTGAAGTCACACTAATATTTATCCAGTATCTTTATATTGGGCGTATATTTTCATCTCAGAGGCCGTGGGTAAGCATCATATGAACTACCAGATTACATCAGACGACGACAGTCCTATCCGCAATAGCCTCGCGTATCGCGGTGCCTGGCCCTCTATGATAATCTGGGGACTTGACCACTTCATCCGTCTGTTACGCTTGGCGATTATCAACTTTGGATATCTCAATCCTTGGTCTTCGCAAAATTCCAGAAAAGAATTAGACGCTGTCGTCGAGGTACTCTCACCTGATGTTCTCCGAATCACCCTCCACAGGTCGAGGTACCTCCACTGGCGGCCCGGTCAGAGCGCCTATCTGTGTTTCCCTTCAATTTCTGCGAATCCATGGGAATCCCATCCCTTCACCATGTCGACTATTGATACTGACTCTTCATCGGGTGACAGCATTTTGGTGTTCCTCCTTCGAGTGCGGAAAGGTTTTACACCGAAGCTTCTCAAAGATGCATCATCAGATCAAACATACAAGGTTTTTGTAAACGGCCCCTATGGTTCTCCTCCCCTTTTAATAGGTTATCAAACTGTCATCCTAATCGCAGGTTCGTTTATTCTGTCACTGCATCTTGCTCTCGTCATTCATCATGTTCACTAGGCGGTTCTGGTGTTGCGTTTACCCTGCCGCTCTTCCTTGACATGTTGCGGTCAATATTTTTCTTCTCCTTCCTAGATTACCTTTGTCCTGATCCCTCACCTACAGCCGAGCTAGAGCTGGAAAACATTCTTGTCAAAAGATCGTATTCATTTGGGCCATCCGTGACAGCGGTATGTATTTTGATTATGGTACTCGTTCTATTCTCAGTAATACCTGCTAGATCATATCCACTGGATCGAAAATGCTCTCGCACTAGCTTTAGAAAATGTACCTCCCTCTATCTCAATCGCTGTGCAACTGTACATAACCGCCGCCACCACCTTGGACAACAACAGTTCTAAAGAAGATGTCTTCGAAATGGTCACTTATACCCGTGACAGCTCTACAATACTGCAATCGCCTTTTGTTCAAGTTTGCCAAGGAAGGCCTGATGTGAAATCGCTCATTTCGCAAGAGGTTGAAGAAGCTACAGGCAAGATTTCTATCAATGGTAATTGCCACTTAACCCGCCTCCCTATGTTGAGCTTTAAAAACCTTCTGTATAGTTTGCGGGACTCATTCTCTAGCCAATGCTACCAGGAAGGCTATTCGCACACCTCGTCTAATGGATATTCTGCGTGGTGGGCCAACTATCACGCTCCACGTTGAGGCCTTCGGATAGTCGGGCTCTGGTTGCCCAATTATCAGGTTGGTGTGTTGAAAATACTAGGAAGAATGATTGCCAAACGAGGGACTTACGTGTAACGAAGCATATGCTTTCCTCTTGTTTTCCAGGATTCTACCCTTTGAAAATGACAATAGAGCGTGGTATAGAACAATAGAGAGCAGTATAGAACAGTAAAAAGCAGTATAGGAACAAGGGGGAGTAGTATAGAACAGTATGGCTTCTTTTTGCTTTCCGCCAAGTGTTTTTTTGGGGGATTTTACGAACTTTCTGAATGATTTCATTTTATTCCATCGGAATTGAAAGGTTAACGTTTAACTCAGTGGGAAGCATGGAGATCTAGGTGGGATTTATGACAAACCGGTCTGTTGGGGTTGGCCTCACAGCCAAGACCAATAAAGGAATATATTCAATTGGAGAGGCATGGGGAGCATTACTTAACGGTTACTGAGTGTTTGCCTCGTCCAGGTCAGAGGTCGAGTCAGAATCAAGTGATTTGTGTTGGTGTAATCCATCATCTTCAGACTCTTCGTCAGGAATGATTCCATGGTTTGGATTGGCAAAAAGGAGATCTTCAGGTTCACTTCCGGTCAAGTCTGAAAGATAGAATCGAATGAACATATTGAATAAGTTAAGCACTTAAGCTGACACGAACCTTTCTTCCTTCGCGCTTCATTCCAGTCCACCTCCAAGTCATCCATGATCTTCTTTTGCGCTGCATCTATATCGGCGGAGGTTTCACACTTTTGATAAATTTCGAGGAATGCTCTTGTAGAAAACAGCGTCTGAATTGTGATCGCAGGAGCACGCACATTGGAATTTACCGGTTGACTTTGTAGAATGATGTACCCCATCCGAATTTACTGAGGAGTTTTTCCGCATATGAATCAAAACCTGTTATGTAGAATGTTGCAGCGAGGGCCTCCACACAATTCAACCTCCAAGGTTTGCCGTAGTTGGTCGGATTGGTTGCAAGTAAATAGGGAACTAAAATGTGGCTTTTAATATTAGCTGCGCCAAGTCCCTGGAATGGCAGGATACGCACGGAGACGTTCATGAGGACTCGCGATCTTACTAAAGGGAACATCATCCAGACGCGCCCAAGAGCATTCCACGACTGCAACACCGGCGTTTAAGATATACTCACGATCGGACGGACTGACGGCCTGTGTACCCTTGGGACTTTTGAGAAATGACTTGGCTCAGCCATTCGCGGAGCTGAGCTCTCAGCTAGAAGAAACTCACGATACTACGATGCCTCTGAATCTGGAACCTATTTTGAGCTCTTTGATTAATCCTAGTCGAGATAATTTTTTGCCTGAGCAACGACGTGGGTCACAATGATCGAAATCCTGGGGAGCACATGAGATAAGAATATTGACTATTTCAAGTGAAATATTTCCAAAAAGGCTCACCCACATAGCAATTGGAACATCGATTTCGACTTCATCATCTTCCTCTGCGAGAATTATATTTGTGAGTACGAGACAATCGTTGACCCCAAGTCTGTACCTTCTGTCGACCCCTCTTGGTCGTCTTCGTTACCCGGTTCGTCAACAGCACTTTCCGGACGTTCCTCTACTCCAACCGAATCGATGGATCTCTGCCCGGTGTAGTCCCTTCCTGATCCGCGTCCTTTGTGTCCAGTAAAGCCCCGACCAGGTGGCCTACCTGAGCCTCTTGTATGTTTGTGACCACGTCTGGACGAAGACGATGGGGTATTTGAATTCTTTTTCACCATTATCGAACTTTTACTTCATAAGCTAAGCGAGTCTCCATAACCTTCACGCTTGAGCATTATAACACAAGAGCGTGGGAAGATAAATATTTCATAACTAATAATAATATTCATTCCACCCTTGCTCGAACCATGATCCCCACAGCAGCCAGACTTTCGAAGGCTTCGAGACTATCACTCACCCCAAAACGCGGTAACAAGGACTTCTACAAAGGTCTGTTCTTCCAGTATGGATCATATACAATTGCTGATGCCAAGCTTGTTTAGGAACACGACAGGCATTCCTGCCTGGTGGACGTCGTACAGGAGCTCCAGGTAAACATGTAGTTGGCGGTAAGGCGAAGTACCGTCTTTTGGATGAGAAAGTTCGTGTCTATGTTGCCCCTCCTATACATGAGATTGAATCATCACCCGTACGTGTTTTTCTTCCAGCAATTTTGCATATCAATCTTGAACTCGTTATTCCTTAAATCTAGCTCAAGCCATATGTTGCCATGGGCACCAGACTTTCAGATGATGAAGAAATTGCTGTCTTTGGCCGGTTTCGTGGTCCAATGGGCCTGACACCAAAACACTTCCTCCGAGTTGCACGAGAACATACATACGCGCTTCAAAATCCTGAATCCGCTCAAAAAGGTTCACAAGAGACACCAGATTGGATGATGGCTAGGATTCGTCTGGGAACGACGCCAAGTTCCCAGCAAGGACTTTCGGTTAAGGAGACGCAACCAGTAACTGCTCCTGGTGCCAAGGGACCACGGGAGGCGGCCAATCGACAACAGAAGCCGTTAAGAGAATTGGAAGTTGTAGAATAGTCTCTGGTACTCTTATCTTTTCCTCACCAGGTCATTTACTAATTATTAGTCTCCTTTAGTCATTGTTACTCATAATGAGACAAAGATAATCTCTCTAAAATCAGAAGTACGGGGAAACATCTCGTGTATAATGCAGTCATGAGTATCCCTTCCTATCAAATGGTTCTCAGGGCAGGTCCTACTTTCCTCCCTTTCGCGATCGAAGGGTACTATTTTCGACCTTTGTTCTCATCGACCTTGCCATCGTAATGTGATAACTTTCCATGGTCCCACTAAGAATATTAATTGAGCCCCCACAACGACATGTCCAGATACGTCTGCATTTCGCTCTCATTGACCATAGGATTTCACTTTATCTTCAGTCTACCTTGGGGTTGGGCAGATATATGATGGCATACCGGCCTTAGTCAAACCCCCAGACGAATACATTTGAACATTAACAGCTTACGACCCAGGGCTTAGCCACGCGATCGTCCGGCAAAATATTTTATAACACCTGGAGCTGGTCTCTGTCTAGTCAATGGAGCCCGTTCTACTTCACAAACGCAACAAAAAATGTCTTAGACACGCGTCTAGTCTTTAATTTGTCAACTTCCTCCCACTTTCCTTAACATTAACAGAAACATGCCTACGGCAAGCTCTCCATTACCTATCGGTGTCGCAGCTGTACTTGCATCTGCAATGCCTACTAGGACCGCTTTCAGTACATTCGCCTTGGTTGGCCGTATCGCCCTCGTCACAGGTGGGCAGCGAGGAATAGGTCTCGAAATTGCTCTCGCTCTTGCTGAAGCAGGTGCTGTCGTATACTGTCTTGATCTACCCAAGACCCCGGATGAAGACTGGTTCAAGGTACAGAGATATGTTAGCGAACTCCCGAGTCTTGGCACTAGCTCGCGAGGGAAGAGCTTGAACGGCCGGTTGGAGTATATATCTGCTGATGTAGCTAACCAGAGTGTGATGTGGGCTCAGGCGGAGGATATTGCGAATGCAGAGGGCAGGTTGGATATTTGTGTTGCAAACGCGGGGATTTTGAGAGGTGCAGAGTGTTTGGATTATCCAGCGGATGAATTTCAGCAAGTGTGTCAGGTTCCCCCTATTTATTTATTTTTGCGCTGAGCATGCTGCTTGCATTCTGTCGATAGATCATTGATGTCAACGTCAATGGTGTTCTGTACACTGCGCAAGCTGCTGGTAGACAGATGGAAAGACTGGGCTTGCCAGGCAGCATCATCATGATTGGTAGCATGAGCGGAAGTATCACTAATCAGGTATGATTTACAGTCGATGTGCTTATTTGCATTGAACACCAATCTTTCTTTGGGTAGGGAATGCATTGGACGGCTTACAATACCAGCAAAGCTGCCGTTCTTCAAATGGCTCGCTCTATGGCTTGTGAATTAGGACCAAAGAAAATTCGCGTCAACTCCATTAGCCCAGGCTATATATACACTGAGTAAATTCTCTTTTTTTTCTCGTCTTCTTTTATCGCATCTAATTTTCCTCGGTGTCTGCAAGCATGACCAAGGCGTTCCTGGTTGAGAAGCCCCACTTGACTGCACAGTGGTGCTCTCAGAACCCACTCGGCCGTTTGGGAATGCCGCATGAGCTTCGTGGTGTGGCCCTTTGGCTGGCGGGGGATGGTTCTACGTTTTGCACTGGGAGCGAGTGAGTTGATTTTCTAGCCCGGCTTCATATTGCGAGAATACTTACATCTCCTACAGTATCATCGTTGACGGCGGACATCGTGCCTGGTGAATAGTAATTCATGTGCCGTCCCATTTGTATACGCCTTGTCTGTCGTCTGTATAATGCTTTTATTTGGTATGAAAGTGAAATGGCAGTCATCCATGTAACGTTGACTCATTATCTGCTATATGTGAGACGAAGTACAATTACAATACAGAAATACAAAAAATGTTATCAACGTTTTGCTAACGCGATACCCCGTCTAAGTACAATCGCAGGCCTTGTCACTGGTGGTGCATCCGCAAGTATCAGAAGTGGCGGAGCATACACACTGTATTGGTGATGATGATGTACGTTAGGCCAACGTCAACTAGGCTGAGCAGCAAACAAACGATACCTTGTCAGTGTGGGCTTTGTCCTGTGCTTTGTTGTTAGGGCATTGTGCGCAGTCGCATTTGCCTTTGGAGCAAGAGCAGCCTGTTCCAGAGGGACCGCAGGCGCTAATTAAAAAGGATTATTAAGTACAAGTAAAGGGACCATGATTATGAACTTACCCGCAGTTGCTTTGGCATGTACAGTCAGATGGCATCGTGGGTTGTTGTTGGAGAAAGAATATGGTCACTTGTTTTGGCAAGCAAAGAGTTTTATATTGACTCAAAGGTATGACGCACATACGAGACAAGTAGTACTTGAACGAGTAATTCGATCGTGATTCGATAAGCATCCGCGCGTATGTGCCTCAAGGCTCTGGTAGCGCTACTGCAGCGGCCAGATCGGCTGGGGAAATAAAATAAAATCGACTGACGTCGAAAGAGGATGCTTGGCGTGTAAAATTAAACACAACGACGATACCAAAACAGTGAAAATAGCTGTGAAATGGGGATGCAAAAATTGAGCATACCTCGCCGTCCAAAAGCACAACAAATACCTTAAATTTGCTGCTCAAGCTCGTGCAGGACGTCGCCTGGGGGAACCTGCCGAAATCACACCTGGAAGTCTGGAGCTGGTTATCGAGGGCCCTTAATTTCTTTTTTCGGATGGCCTGCACCATAGAATAAAACAAAAGACGCGGGTAAGGGGAAGGCTTGAGCCAAACCTCGACTGAGTATCTAAAAATTTTGAGTTAACTTTTTCATGCCAGAGGGTCGGATGGATTATATGTAGCTTCCCGACAGCAATAGCACCACTTGATGATATTCAGGTTTTTATCTTGGGGTTTAGTTGTGGAGAAGTAGATAGATGCGTGATGTAACTTCAGGAACTGAACCAAGATTGCGTATTGGCATGGGGCGGTTTTTTAGACAAGCCTGTAGCTCTTGGCTGAAGGAGCCGACCTCCGAGTTTAGGATTACGCGGTGGTAATAGTCAAGCTGGGACTCTGTACATTGTCGGGTGAAGAAGTAGATGGATGCGTCAGGAACTGAACCTAGATTGCGTAGGTGATGTAAAGCGCTTTTTCATTGTTCAAGTCTGTAGCTCGGGGCTGGAGGACGACCAAGTCAAGGAGCCGACCTCCAAGTTTTGATGATTACAAATAAAGCTAAAGTCTTCATCATGCCTCCACCATCAAAACGAAGAAAAACAGAGAAAGATGCATTCAAACGACTTGAAGACGACCTTCACGACTCCGTGTCCAAGAATGGTTCCCTAAATAGTTTGGCAGATCTACTTGGACTGGCATACACTCTCGAAGATCCTCATGACACTTCCAAAGCAATCTACGCACTTTACAGAGTCTTTGTCGTCATCATATCCAACAACAAACTAGACCCTGGCGGCGATGAGGCTGCTAAAGTTGTGAAAGCATGGATTTGGAAACAGTTTCAGTCATATGTCGATTTTTTGGCAAGCCTTCTACAGGACGAAGAAAAGTTTCTGCGCGTAAGAATTGATCCATTTTATTATTCAAAAAATGAAAAACTGAAATATACATTTTCTATTATGTAGACATCATCCCTGCAGATTATGTTTTCGTTGCTCAAACATCTATCATCGTCCTATACGAAATCTTCCCAAAAATTTCAGCCCCAATTCCATTCGTCTCATTTCCGAAAAATTGTGTCAGCTCTTCTCTTCTGTCCACGGTCTCTCCGAAAATCGTCGCCGTCTCCCTCACGAGATGACCTTTTGGATTCTGATGTTTTAACACAGTTCCTTGAATCATGGCTTGACGTCAATGACGATATTCGTTGGTTCTTCCTCCGAGAGGCAGCGTATGTTATATCGTCTCTGTGCCTCCAATCCATTGTAAAAACTCATATTTCTTTCAGGACTTTAATTAAAAACGACTCTCCTAAAAATGTTGCTACCAACGCGCTTTCGATCCTCGAGCGGTTGACAACCTTTCCAACGGAACAGACTGAGCTCAACTCTTTCTGGGTCGCCGAATTAGCAACGAAACCCCCAAAACTGAAGCAAACTCCAAAGAAAGGATCCACAGATGCGGACTTTTCCGATGAAGAAATCGATGACCAAGCTAACAAGGATGAAAACGACGACTGGCGAAAATTCTTTGATGACGAGCAGGTTTCCGCTGATAGCGGTAAAATGACAGGAGGACCTGGCCCCCGATTGCACAAAATGACCATCCATCAATCTTTGCATTCCCTTGGTTCTCATAGAGCAGTCTTTACTCGCGCATGGCTGACGCTCCTTCCCCGCTTGTCGGGTCGGTCAGAGAGTTTTAAAACTTTGACTACGCGAGCACTTAATATCATGCATCGAGGAATTCTGCCTCATCTCACAAGACCTCTTTTGGTGATGGACTGGATTGGAGAATGTGTCGACCTTGGTCAGTTCCATTGACCTTAATCTCTTTTTTTTTGTGATTTTGACTAAAAGACATAAACAGGTGGATCTGTTGGCTTACTTGCCTTAAATGCACTGTTCGTGCTAATGCGGGACTATAATCTGTATGTTCACGCCTTATTATTGCTTTGCCCTTTATTAAACTCTCGTTCTGACGGGGCTGTCCAGTGATTACCCATCGTTCTACTCCCGTCTTTATGCTTTTCTTGATCGTGATGTTCTGCATCTCAAGCATAGAGCGCGTTTCTTCCGACTGACTGAATTATTCCTGAGCTCCACGTATGTCCCTCCCGCCCCCTGTGTAGCTCTGATTGATTTTTTAAACTTCTAGACACTTGCCATCAACACTTCTTGCATCGTTCATCAAGCGGCTCTCCAGACTGTCACTCACGGCACCACCAGCTGCCATCATTATGGTTGTCCCATTCACCTATAACCTCCTAAAGCGACATCCAGCCTTGATGGTCATGATTCATCGTGCTGAAGTTGACGAACTAAATGGTTTGTAAAATTTCTTCAGGTCGACTGGATGCTCAACTTACCAAAACCCATAGATCCCTTTTTACCTTGTGAGACGGATCCTCTGCGGACACAAGCACTGGATAGCTCTCTTTGGGAACTTCTTTCTCATGCAACACATTATCACGCGCCAGTCTCTACAATGTGCAAGGTTTTCTCAGAGGCCTTTACAAAACCCGGCTATTCGATGGAAGACTTCTTAGATCACACGTATAACACGGTACGGGCTTCTTTTCTCCCACTGTAACTATTGGTGTTAATGTTTATTTTTGTTGCAGTTGTTTGAAACGGAGATTAATAGAAAAGTTAAGCGAGAACCTGCTTTAGGGATGGAATCGATGATAAGGATGTTTCCTGATCCACAGGCCCAAGAGATTGGGTCCGAGGTCGTCGACCCGAGGGACATTGTTGGCGATTTATGGACCTTTGGCTAGTGTTGTCAATGTTGTTTTGAAAACGCACTTCAAGAGCAAGTCAAGCAGAAAAGCATTGCCAACTCTTAACTTGATACTAATATTTAAGTAACTCCTAAGGCGTCAACGAATACATAGGTGAATACACGCTTGCGACAGTGTGATGAGTGAGCAATAAGGACTACGCTACTGTTCTTGTTCAGTCAAGGTCAAGGTCATCGTCAAACCGTTCAAAAAGACCTTCGCCCATGAGCTCGTAATCGAGGCCTCGTTCGAGGAGCTCGTCGTCAAAGTCTCGCTGACCAAGGGATTGTTGTTGGTCATGGAGTTCGTGTTTCGCAGGAGGCTGGTGAGCATGAGGGCTATAGGAGTGTAATAGGTTAGAAAGATGCCTCAAAAAGATAGTGAACACAATATGGAAAACATACCCATGTGAGTGTCCGTGAGTCTGGCTGTTGGTCATTCCGTCATGGTGACCGTGTCGGTTCCTGTGAGGGTGAGGAACACCAGCAGCACTATAAAAAGTGTAAAGGGTTAAAAAGATACCTCAAACTGAGTAGTAAACACAATATGAAGACATACCCATCTGATTGTGGCTGTGGGGAACCGGCATTGGCATCAGCAGCGTCCCCGACTTCACGACGGAATAGCCTGGAATGGGTAAAGATAAGATTCGACAAGTACATGAACGACATAAATCGAGACTTACAGACTGAGCGCTCCTTTTGCGAAGTTACCAAAATTGAATTTACGGCGAGCAAGGTCCATGTATTCGGGGTCGTCTTGTCTGGCCTCCAATTCAAGCCTGGAATGGGTTAGGGTTAACATTCGACAAGGTATATGAACCCACATAAATAGAGACTTACACGTCAAGGTCTCGCTGACCAAGGGATTGTTCTTGAGATTGGTGTTTCTGGTGAGCATGAGCACTATAAGAGTGTAATGGGTTAGAAAGATGCCTCAAAAAAAAATAGTAAACGCAATATGGAAAACATACCCATTTGGATGTGAGTGTCCGGGATTCTGCATTCCGTCATGGTGTCTGTGTCGGTGAGAGTGAGGAACACCAGCACTATAAAAAGTGTAAAGGATTAGAAAGATGCCTCAAACAGAGTAGTAAACACAATATGAAGACATACCCATCCGATTGTGGCGGTGGCTGTGGGGAACCGGCATTGGGATCAGCACCGTCCCCCAATTCACGACGGAATAGCCTGGAGTGGGTTGAGATTAGATTCGACAAGTATATGAACGACATAAATCGAGACTTACAGACTGAGTGCTCCTTTTGCGAAGTTTCCAAAATTGAATTTACGACGAGCAAGGTCCATGTATTCGGGTTCATCTTGTCTGGCAAACAATTCTAACATCTCACGGGCAAAGACAGCATCTTCAACTTCATCGAGTTCACGGCTGAAAAGGTGAGGCTCAGAAACGGGTGGGAAGAATAGCTTAAACAACATAAACTGACGTTTCAATATCCCATATCGATGAAGCAAAAGTGGATGAGATGATAAGGCTAGAAAGAGCCAGGGAGGTGAGTAATTTAACCATTCCAGTGATCAAAGATAGGGGGGTTTAAGAAAGTGGATTGTGATCAACACTGTATCAAGTTTAAGGGTGAGGCCAGCTAAGGAGACATGATTTGACAAGGAGCAGTCTTATATACCAGTCTTATTTGTTTGGCTTCTGGGCTGTGCATACCCATAAGCGGTGAGCGCTCTACGTCAGTCGTGGGCAAAGCTATTAATAGTGTAAGGACCCGCGTGTTCATTGTGACATTGACAGGACATAGCCTGTATCAAGGGCGTACTAGAAGATCACGCCTCAGTATCAGGAAATACATGCCTTGAGGAAACAAGAACTTGAACGAGCAAAAGATAATTATCTGGAACTGGAGACTGGAGTGGATCAGGAACCGGGTATGATTATTTACTTTTGTTTACACTTATTTGCATGCGCGACGCTCGGCAAGCTTGGCACCCTAACCCTTAATTAGTCTTAATTGCACGATCAAGTCGCCGATTATTATATTGTGCAGCCTTTGACCGTTTGCTGACCAGGCTCGATTGCAACACGGAGCAACTTGAAGCTTGAAATATAACACTCCGAGTCAAAATGCTTCAAACTGGCATCGAGGACATTCAAAAAAAAAAAAAAAAAGTACTACTCGGTCCGGTATTTTGATCCCTATCAAGTAGCGTTGATAACGGCTGAGCACAGATGGATGAAACATTGATTGATTCTACAATGATGGCCTTATAATTCATCTTCACTTTCATCGCCTGAAACCTCAGCATTTTCCTGCCCAGCTTTCATCATAAGTTGTGCCAGATCTTGTTCATCCGTCTCCGAAACAGCCTTGGGCTAGAAAACGATCAATTTAGAGGCAGAGTAGACAACAGTATGGACGCACCTTCATCTTCACTATCAAACTTCCACCTTGTGATTCAATGGTACTTTGGATAGCTTCGATTGCCCGCTCTAATCTTTCAACGGCGACGTACTGTGTATGGCATCGTCAACAAATAGAGTTTTCAATACTTTTCAAAAAATATACTATACCTTATCTGTGGAATTCGTGGTGAGAACGTAGAGAGGAGGAGCAACCAGTTTAGCTTTTATGGGCACTGCTTCATTGCTCTGCTTCTCCCCAGCACGTAAAGCTTTCTTGATGGCGTCTATCCCAGCTGGTGTATAACATGTTAATTCAATATCAGCACGGAGTTTTATGGGTTGGGGTGTCAGACGCCTGGCAATCGTGGCGGTCAGTACCGACAGCGTCGATGCTGCAATGGGCGTCGTGAGACAGGAGAAGACACTATCGGGTTCTCTAGATATAAAGGATCAGACGAGGCAGTAACGATGATACGGAAACACAGACGTAAGAGCGAGTTTGAAAGCATCATAAGGATGCCTATATTTCTTTCCGAGGGGCCAGGCAATCTGTTCATATAGTTGCTCAAGCTTTTCGTCTTCGTTACCCCCCACTCCAGGGATCTCGTGTTCAATAATGATACCGTCCTCTTCTTGAGCAGCCTGTCGAGCCTTCCGCGCAGCTTTTTTGCTCTCTTTTTCAGCAGGCTCTGGAACTGGCACCGCTTGGGGATCTCCACCTTCTCCATTGACAGAAGGAACCTTTGATGCCACATGCCGCAGGATAGATGACACTGTTTTTGATTTCATATATCGTTCTTCGCATTTTACGATATCTTCTGGAGAGACCCTCCGTTTGGACAAATCAATATAGCCTAATGACACATTGTTAAAACAAGGAGCATACCGTGAAGGATGAAGAGGTCAATAAAACGAACCCTTTTCTTTGTCAACTCGGAGGACAACGACGACTTCGTTCCTTCCTACTCGGATAAGCTTCTGCACTGATCTTATACGACGACGAGAAAGTTCGGATAGTAGAATCATTCCTTCTGTGTTGTCGTATTCAAGCTACCCATGATCGTTGGTCAGGGACGCGATGTGACATTTGAACCGATATTGGTTGTTGCTCATACCAGTTTTACATATGCTCCCATTTCTGCAATTTGACGCACTTGTACCATGACAAGCTCGTCGACCTCTGGGTATTTCTGTTCGTAGTACCGCATAGTTTTAGATCGGGTAGGATTCGTGTCAGAGTTCCGTCTTCTTGGAAGATTATTTATCGCTGGAAATGATCTAGCCCTAACCCTAAGTAAGCTTGGGTAAGCTATGTACCACATCGGGCAATATGACTCTTACTTCACACGGCCAACTTTTGGAAGATAAATATCATTCTATACAAGTACACAGAAGTACATTCCGAGTCACAAAATCAAAGTATGAATCATAAGATCTAGGACGGTAAGAAAAAAATCTAAACATCTACTTTGACACCATTGGTTTGTAAAATTTCTGGCTATTCACATATGTATTTGCGTAGTCCATTTGTAGTCCATCCAAATCGTTGTGTATCTTTCCGTACTCATGCGCCGAAGGCTTCAACGTGGAATGAAATAGTTGGTCCACCACGCAGAACGTCCATCGGACGAGGTAAGCGAATGGCTGCCCTAGCAGCGTTGGCCAGAGAGTGGGTCCCGCAAACTGATTACAAAATTTTAGCCTTGACGGTGGAGGATATGGATAAAGTAGTAAATACCATTAATGGCAATATTGCCTGTAGCGTCGGCAATCTCTTTCGAAATGAGCGATTCTAAATCTGGTCTTCCTTGATGAAATCCAACCAAAGGTGATTCCACGATAGTTGAAAATGAACGCGATGCCATAGAGCTCTGACTGTCGTTGGTAACCATGAATTCGGAACCACTGGAATTGTCTTTTGAACTTTCGTCCCATTTCTGAAGTTGACGGGTGGCATTGGTTCCGGTTATGTACAGTTCAATAGCAACTGAGATGGTGGGAGGTACACCGTTTAAAGCTGGTGCAAGAGTGTTTGCGATCCAGTTGATATGATCTAGTAGGTGGTTACTAGTGAGAATAGAAACCGAGGTATCCCAATTAAAAAGCATACCACTGTCACGGATGGCCCAAACAAATACGATTTTTTGACAAGCGAGATTTCCAGCTTTGGCTCTTCTGTAGATGAGAGATAAGAAAAGTAGGCCAAGAAGGAGAAGGGAAAATATTGACCTTAACATGTCAAGGAAAAATGGCAGAGTATACGTAACACCAGAACCGCCTAGTAGAGAACATGATGAACGACGAGGAGCGCAAGGTGCAGTTACAGAATAAACAAACCTGCGATTAGGATGATGGTTTGATGACCTGCTAGAATGGGAGGAGCACCATATGGGCCGTTCAAAAAAACTTTATATGTCTGATCTGACTGTGATGTCTGAGCCCGTTTGAGAAGTTTCTTTGTAAAACCGCTGTGCACTCCAATGAGGAATACCAAACTGTTTTCATCCGGCATGGAATCATCATCTATGGTCGAGATGGTGAAGGGATGAGATTCGAACGGAAAGGCAGAAACTGATGGAAAAGACAGGTAAGCGCTATGTCCAGGGCGCCAGTTGAAATGCTTCGGCCTATGGAGGGTGACTCGAAGAAGATCAGGTGAGAGTACATCGACCATAGCGTCTAATTCCTTTTTGGATTTTAGCGGAGACCAAGGATTGAGATATCCAAAATTAATTATCGCCAGACGTGTGAGACGAATGAAGTGGTCAAGTCCCCAGAGTATCATCGAGGGCCAGGCACCATAATAGGCGTGACTGTTGTAAGTACGACCGTCAGCGTCTAATACAATCCAGAGGTTCGTCATGATTACCTGAGGCCCCTGAGATGAATATATACACCCAATATAAAAATACTGGATAAATATTAGTGCAGTGTCGAGCTCGCAAAGAAGGATATCCTGCTTACAAGGCGAAAATGAAATGAACAAACAGGAATGCCTCATAGTTTCGTTCTCGAATTGGGCGGATCGCCAAGAAAAAGAGGAGGCCGAATGCGCTCCCTGCGATAATACCCCATTGAAGCCAGCTGTTAACAAGCGAATTATCGCCTTCAAAGCTTTATGTACTTTCATGTTAATATTTTATGGGGAAAAAAAGAAATTAGTACTTGCCCCAATTTGATCTGTAGAGAAAATTATTCAACCCATGAACACGGAGTAGATATGTATGCACTTACGCGACCTCCCGCATGGATCCATACCAAAACACATAGCACCCGTGCCGATATACGGTGAAAGAGATTCAACTATAATAAAAGGTGGTTAACTTTTAGGATATGTCAGACAGAATGAGGAAAGGTACCTTTATATGACTAATGCCGGTGAGCCCTGCATATATATATATATATATCAGCTACGAAAATATCAATGCAGGGGGTATAAATTTACAAGAGATAATATTGTTCCTCATTCCGAGGGCGATCATTATGGGGAGTTGGGAGGCGGTTATAGTCCCTGCCCGATTGGCGAAATAATGAGGATCGACTTTAGCCCCTGCGATAGTAGTGGCTAGATTGGAATGTGAGTTTGCATGAATCCTTGAGCGAGAGCGAGAACTGTAACATACTATTGACAAATGTCCAGGAGAAAATTGCTGCGATATATCCAAGTGCTAATCCTACCTCGGCGAGGTTGAGCTCATGGGATGAGCCAATAGGAACTGTCCATCTGAACGCCAGTGTTCGGAAAGAGTCGACTACTGCTGCTGGAACTCTGGCCAGCGAGACAGCGGTTCGTTGTTTCCAGCCATAAACTCGCTTTCGAGTGATGAAGTGGTAAAATATGGAGAGAAAATGATTCAAGGAGATCAAGGCAATAACGCTTGCTATGAGGTAAAGGACTTCTTTTGGGTAGGAGGTAGTTTGAGTTTTGTAAATGGCCGAGTCAGCTTTGCTGATGGCAATAGCGATCACAGTGTCTGAAGAGTGGGGCATCTTTTGGATGATACACTAGAGGGACATTTTCAGTGGCCTTATAAGCGCAACTCATTGGCTAGTTGAGATATTTTCTACTTGATAGTAAGTGATAAGAAAAGTGTGGCGCGCAATAGACTCATAGTGACAAAGCACCTACTAAGCGGCGAGCACATGTCGAGGTGATGCGCGAGTCGGATTTACGCGGAGGCTTATGCGCTTGAAAATAGGTACTATGAATGAAAGAAAAAAAGGATCTAGAGGTGGGTCAGGTTGTTGTTGATTTTACGGTGCATGACTTTAATATAGTAACATGACATCGCTTCCAAGCGCTTGTCTCCTCTTCGAGGACTCTTCCAAAAGGGGAAGCCAAGAATTTCGATTAAGGTCGGCTGCAGTCGGCTGCCTTGGCAGGCTGAGATTAAACAACAAACACTATTAGTTACTCAAGAGCTCGAAATACTTATCAACTCTAGATTAACACTGAAGAACAACATTAATACTACGCTAAAATGGGTGTGCCAACCCAACCCAAAACCGATGTTTCGGAATGTCAAAAAGTTAATTTGAATGCCGAGTTCCGGCATGTGATTTGATCAATACCGTCCCTGGGAGGTTGGTCCTGATTCTCGCCTATTAGTCTCGCAGGCCCATTTACGCGGGTCTTTTTCAAACCAATGATTATCAAGCCAAGAGAACTGTCAATTCGAGCTTGCCCCATCTTTGGGTAATTCACTATGTTTATTTAACTCGTATTATTCGCGTTCGAAAGGCACTATTAGGTTGGACTAATTATCTGGGCTCCGGTCCGGTATTCTGATTCTAGCATCGTCAAAAGAAATTTACCACGAAATTATTCCCATGAATATCAACGAACTACGCACGCCAAGCTGTGCCATGCAACTGTTGCTGACTTCAATGGTTTGAGAAACTGACGTACCATTCCTACGGCAATACTGAATTGTTATTTCTGGCAGATCTATTTTTTTCTTTGGAAGCTCCAATTATATTATATCAGGCCTGGCAGCAGAACATCAATCGTCTTGGCGTCTGATAGTCGAAAAAAAAATCTTTTCACCAATACAAAGAATGTCAGAGTTGAAAGACACAGTCTGGTATACCAACGATATGTATTATGGGTACTATGGTTGGCTCGTGCCTATGCCAATACTTACATTCCTGATGTGCGGCAACTTCCCCTATATGATTTCTTGACCTCCCTTGATCGTATAGTTATTTCTGCGTAGTTGTCTAATTGTTGTTCCCATGATGCCATCATAACATTCAAGTATATCGAAAAGATCCGAGACCTCCCTCGGAAGTTGAGTTGCCATAAATAAGTAGCCGTTGTCACCTTGCGGAACGAACAGAACACATGTAAGGAAGATAAGATATTTCAAATTAGCTGAGAGCTCCTCGGGAATGACTAAAATTGCCCTCATGTCAGGTCAGGACACTACTATTGATATTGGCGCTGAATTGATATGAGGTACGTACCTCAGCTCTGGTTGCGAGGACGCATGGGTGCTAGCGACTGGATGTGAAGAATTGTCAACCGTGAAAAGAAATCTATGTGTTCATTACATAGGGAACCTCCGCGCATCAGGGAGATAAAGGTACGTACACAAACACACAAACCATTAGAAAATAAGGCAACTTATTCACTAGGCCAGTGCGAATCAGTAAGCTGCCAAAAGGTCAACGTTTCAATTACAATGGAATAAATTAAATTAAATCAGGCAAGTCATTTTAATCGTAAAAAAAACAGAAGCCGTAATGTCCCATACAAGTAACTCTCCACTGCTTAATACTACACTCTACTGTTTTGTACTCTTCTCTACTGTTTTGTACTACTCTCTACTGTCCTTTTCAAAAGGCAGAGTCCTGGAAAACGGGAGGAAAGTATCTCCTTCATGAGTTTCCTCGCTTAGCAACCGTTCTTCCTCGTATTTTCAACACATCAACCCGATAGTTGGGAACTTGCCAGAGCCCACTGACTAGCCGAAGGCCTCAACGTGGAGCGTGATAGTTGGTCCACCACGCAGAACATCCATTACACGAGGTGCTTGAATGGCCTTCCTGGTAGCATTGGCTAGAGAATGAGTCCCGCAAACTATAACGAATTTGTTTTAAAGCTCAACATCGGGAGGCGGGTTAAATAGTAATTACCATTGATAGAAATCTTGCCTGTGGCTTCCTCAACCTCTTGCGAAACGAGCGATTTCACATCAGGCCTTCCTTGGTGAATTGCAACAAAAGGCGATTGCAATATAGTTGAATGTGATCGCGATGTAGAGCTGTTGTCACTGGCCTGAGTGACCATTTCGAAGGCATTTTCTTTGGAACCGTTGTCCAATTCCTGAAGTTTATCGGTGGTGGTGGCGGTTATGTACAGTTGCACAGCGACCGAGATAGAGGGAGGTATATTTTCTAAAGCTGGTGCTAGAATATTTGCGATCCAGTGGATGTGACCTAGAACGAGTTAGTGAGAATAGAACGAGTACCCCAATCAAAAAACATACTGCTGTCACGGATGGCCCAAATGAATACGATCTTTTGACAAGAATGTTTTCCAGCTCTAGCTCGGCTGTAGGCGAGGGATCAGGACAAAATTAATAAAAAGGGAAGAAAAATATTGACCGCAACATGTCAAGGAAGAGCGGCAAGGTAAACGCAACACCAGAACCGCCTAGCGAACATGATGAATAACGAGACCAAGATGCGGTTACAGAATAAACGAACCTGCGATTAGGATGACCGTTTGATAGCCCATTAAAAGGGGAGGAGAACCATAGGGGCCATTTAAGAAAACCTTGTATGTTTGATCTGGTGATGCATCTTTGAGAAGCTTCGGTGTAAAACCTTTCCGCACTCGAAGGAGGAACACCAAAATGCTGTCATCCGATGAAGAGTCCGCATCAATAGTCGACATGGTGAAAGGATGGGATTCCCATGGATTCGTAGAAATTGAGGGAAAACACAGATAGGCGCTCTGACCGGGGCGCCAGTGGAGGTACTTCGACCTATGGAGGGTGATTCGGAGAACATCAGGTGATAGTACCTCGACGACAGCGTCTAAGTCTTTTCTGGAGTTTTGCGAAGACCAAGGATTGAGATATCCAAAGTTGATAATCGCCAAGCGTAACAGACGGATGAAGTGGTCAAGTCCCCAGATTATCATAGAAGGCCAGGCACCGTAATACGCGAGGCTATTACGGATAGGATGGTCATTGTCTGATGTAATCTGGTATTTCATATGATGCTTACCCACGACCCCTGAGATGAAAATATACGCCCAATATAAAGATACTGGACAAAGATTAGTGTGATGTCGAGCTCGCAAAGGGTATCCTGCTTACAAGGCGAAAATGAAATGAATCAAAAGGAATGCCTCATAGTTTCGTTGTCGAATTGGGCGGATTGTCAAGAAACAGAGGAGTGTGAGTACGCTCCCTGCTAAAATCCCCCAATGAATCCAGCTGTTAACAAGCGCATCATCGTCTGTGAAACTATGTGTACGATCATGTCAATATGTTAGCGGGAAGAAGAACAATCAATACTCGCCCCAGTGTGATCTGTAAAGAAAAATTATTCAACTAAGGACATGGGGTAGCCATATAGGTACTTACTCGGCCTCCCGCATGAATCCATATTAAAATACATAGCACTCGTGCAGTCATACGGTGAAAGTAATTCAACTATAATGAAGATGATTAATTCGAGTACTGCGGACTGGATGAGGAAAGGCACCTTAATATAGCTGACGCCGGTGAGCCCTGCAGGAATATATATCAGCTGCGGAAAAAACATATCAAGGGAAGGGGTATAAATTTACAAGAGATAATGTTGTTCCTCATTCCGAGCGCGAGCATTATTGGGAGTTGGGAGGCAGCTATATCCCCTGCCCGATCGGCGTAATAATTCGGGTCGAGTTTGATCCCTGCGATCGTAGTGGCTAGATTGGAATGTGAGTTTATGTGGATCCTTTCATGAGAGAGAGCGCCGTAACATACTATTGACAAATGTCCAGGAGAAAATTATTGCCATGTACCCAAGTGTTAATCCTACCTCGGCGAGGTTGAGCTCATGGGACGAGCCAATAGGAACTGTCCATCTGAACGCCAGTGTTCGGAAAGAGTCGAGTACTGCTGCTGGAACTCTGGCCAGCGAGACAGCAGTTCGTCGTTTCCAACCATAAACTCGCTTTCGAATGACGAACTTGTAAGATATGGAGAAAAAATGGCACAAGGAGATCAAGGCAATAACGCTTGCGATGAAGTAAAGGACTTGATTTGGGTAGGAGACATCTCGAGCATTGAAGTAGTCCGGGTCAGAAGGGACAGTATCTTGAAAGAAGGACATCCTCTACATGAGAAAAGGAGGGGGAGGTTGTCGACAGCCTTATAAGCGCTTGTGTTCATCTAGCCAAGACATTTTGTATCTGATACAAGCTCACAAGTAAACTGTGGCGCTCACGCGCTGACAAGGATACCTGGACAGTGAGGCGCCGGCTCCATCGTAATGTCCAAAGGCCGGGCCAAGCTTTTCTTACAAGTATGCCGGGTTGATAATGGGGAATGTAACCCTAACCTTACACTGAATTTAGACTACTACTGCAAGTCTGCAACAGTCAGGGTCGAAAAAACTCTTATCATCGCAAAACAATTGTTGTTGGACACTCGAAGTCTACACAAAGCCGGCAAATACTTTATGCGTCACAAGAAAATTCAGTTGATTGGTGCGCAATCGACTAATGATTGATTAGTTACCTAGAAGAAAAGTAAATGACAAAGTAAATGATAATGCACAGAGAAAATAAGGTGTAACTATTCACCTCGGTTAATTTATCGACTGAGGTGCTAATCGAGTCGTAGTACCACGAAACCGACTACCTACTAGTTAAATGCATTCCGGAGACTTTGGCAATTTGAAATACCTTAACTACTACTTTAGGAAGTTATTCCTCTCATAAAAAAGAATGCGTTTATAAGAAATCCACGCTTTTTTGGATGGATGATACAAAAGTAGCGGTCTTTAGGCGACCGGCAAAGTGCCGCTGTAATCTCATACACAGATTGCAATAGGCTCCCATGGACTAATATTCGAAAATATTTTGTAGCAGCGAAGCAAAGATCTTAATAAATCCCTGTGTCGAGACTACAAACTTTAGACTCAGATTCAAGTCAATATGCAAAGACTATCAACAGTCCCAGCTTGGTCCAAAGCCAAGCTGGGCCAAGCCAAAATGCCAACATGCTTGGCCGGCTTGTCAGTTCTGAAATCCAAGGCCAAGCAAAGAGCTTTCAGGACAAACCATTATCCGACAACTCAGAACCGAAAATAGTGCAGTTATGGTTCAGTGCGCAGCCTTGCGCAGCTGTAGAACTTCGATTCATTATCCTGCTGTTTCGTTTGACTGCGAAACGTGAGAGCGTTCTTGAAGAGGTTGGCATGACATTCCTCCGCGTTTGTATTGATGTGGGAAATTTTACAAGGGGAACCGGAGACGCCAAGGGGTTTGAATATTTGAATCCTAAACCGGAGGTCCCCGAAGGGTTTAAAAAAATTACTAAAAATGTATAACAATCGGATGCTGGGCTCCGTCAAGATAGACATTGAGCTACTAATATTGAGCTTCATTCGATGGCCTCAGCATGCCGTAGTAGATCATCATTCGTTTTTCAGTACCAGTCAATAGTAAGGCTCAATATCACAATGGCAAAGAAAAACATCCACTGATAAATGTCGAAGCCTCATTAACCATCTGCAATAGAATAAGATGAAATGCGGCGATGTCAAAGCAACCGCATGTTACCCTGAGTGCATTGAAAATATTAATGTACTCTTCACTCGCTGAAGACATGCTTATACTGAATTTCTACAATTTAGCTGTGGAGGCAACCGAATTGGTCACGATAAACTAAACAGACGAGGTCGCCCTCGTTGAACTCGCAACATGGCAGAAGTGTTTATCTGCATCTGGGGGTTTCGAGTTGAGGTTCAAAGACTGCCTTATATTGTGGATATTAAGGCTTTGAGACATCGTGGGTATGTACTATTGGCTTTCTGCTTATTCTGTTGATATAATACTTATGTTCTCGCAAACAATTCCACTTGGCCTGTTACCAAACTTCACATGTGCCTCAAAAAAATTGGCGTTGCGAGAATAATGTGTATTCAAAAAAGCAAGTGCGATTATAAAGTCTATGTATCTGTAGATGTTCATAATTTTAAAGTGATATCCTGGAACTACCTTTTCTGACATATCCCTTTTGGGAAAAAAGGGGGGGACATCCGAAGGCTTAAGAAAGTCCATTTTTAAGATCCAAGGGGACCCCGGCTCAAGGTAGAGCCGGGCCGAGCCAAGACATGGCTTGTCACTTCTCAAAAGCCAAAGCCAGCTCAAGCCCAAGCCGGCACATCACTTACACGTATATCACCGAAAATGACCTCTGGCCCCTGGGAACACCTTTAGATATAAGAGCTCGTCAGCTTTGGTAAAAAGAATATTTTTCGCCCACGAATTTTTGCAAAAATTATCCAAGTTTAGAAATGCAAATGACTCATTGCAAAAATCTATTTAACAGACGTGTGTAATTGGTTTTCGTATTGAAAATACTATATGTATTGCGTAATGTAAATCACTAGAAAGTGTGTGGTGTTTTTCAACGCACTAATCGGATATTCGTGAACTTAGAACGTACCAATCCGCCAAAGGCCTCAACGTGGAGCGTGATAGTTGGTCCACCACGCAGAACATCCATTGGACGAGGTGCTTTAATTGCCTTCCTGACAGCATCGGCCAGGGAATGAGACCCGCAAACTATAAAAAAGTTTAAAGGTCAATGTTGGGAGGCTGGTCAAGTAGTAATTACCATTGATGGAAATCTTCCCTGTAGCTTCGTCGACCTCTTGCGAAATGAGCGATTTCACATCAGGCCTTCCTTGGTGAACTTCAACAAAAGGAGATTGCAAGATAGTTGAATATGATCGCGGTGTAGAGTTGTCAGTGGCCTGAGTGACCATTTCGAAGCCATTTTCTTTGGAATCGTAGTCCATTTCCTGAAGTTTATCGGTGGTGGTGGTGGTGGTGGTGGTGGTGGTGGCGGTTATGTACAATTGAACAGAGACTGAGATAGAGGGAGGTACATTTTCTAAAACTGGTGCCAGAGTATTTTCGATCCAGTGGATATGATCTAGCAGGTGTTAGTAAGAATAGAATGAGTACCCCAATAAAAAACATACCGCTGTCACGGATTGCCCAAATGAATACAATCTTTTGACAAGAATGTTTGCCAGCTCTAGCTCGGCTGTAGGCGAGAGATCAGGACAAAGGTAATCTAGGAAAAAGAAGAAAAGCATTGACCGCAACATGTCAAGGAAGAACGGCAGGGTAAACGCAACGCCAGAACCGCCTAGTAGAGAACGTGATGAATGACGGGCAGAGCAAGACGCAGTTACAGAATAAACGAACCTGCGATTAGGATGACGGTTTGATAACCCATTAAAAGGGGAGGAGAACCGTAGGGGCCGTTTAAAAAAACCTTGTACGTTTGATCGGAGGAAGTCCGAGCCTCTTGGAGAAGTTTCTTTGTAAAACCGTTGTGCACTCCAATGAGGAACACCAAAACGTTTTCACCCGATGTGGAATCATCGTCAATGGTCGAGATGGTGAAGGGATGAGATTCGAACGGAAAGGCAGAAATTGATGGAAAAGACAGATAGGCGCTGTGTCCGGGGCGCCAGTTGAAATGCTTCGACCTATGGAGGGTGACTCGAAGAAGATGAGGTGAGAGTACTTCGACGACAGCGCCCAATTCCTTTTTAGAGTTTTGTGAAGACCACGGATTGAAATATCGAAAATTGATTATCGCCAGACGTATAAGACGGATGAAGCGGTCGAGCCCCCAAATTATCATAGAGGGCCAGGCACCGTGATACGTGAGGCTGTTGCGAGTACGACCGTCAGTGTCTGATGAAGTCTAGTGGTTCATCATGCTTACTTGCGGCCTCTGAGATGAAGATATACGCCCAATATAAAAATACTGGATAAAGATTAGTGTAGTGTCGAGCTCGCAAAGGGTATCCTGCTTACAAGGCGAAAATGAAATGAACCAAGAGGAATGCCTCATAGTTTCGTTCTCGAATTGGGCGGATTGTCAATAAACATAGGAGGGTGAGTGCGCTCCCTGCTAAAATACCATACTGAAGCCAGGGGTTGTCAAGCGTAGAATCGCCTGTGAGGCTTTATGTATTTTCATGTCAATATTTTATAGAAAAGAAAGAAATCAGTACTCGCCCAGCTACGATCTGGAGAGAAAATTATTTAACCCATTAACATGGGTAGATATATATATGCACTTACACGACCTCCCGCATGGATCCATATCAAAACACATAGCACCCGTGCTGACATACGGTGAAAGTAATTCAGCTATAATGAAAGGTAATTATTTAGGCTATATTAGACAGAATGAGGAAAGGATACCTTTATAAAGCTGATGCCGGTGAGCCCTGCGGGTATATATATCAGATGCGAAGAAAATATCTGGACAGGGGTATAAACTTACAAGAGATAATATTGTTCCTCATTCCGAGCGCGACCATTATGGGGAGTTGGGAGGCGGCTATAAGGCCCGCCCGATTGGAGTAATAATGAGTGTCGACTTTATTCCCTGCGATCGTCGTGGCTAGATTCCAAAGGTGAATTAACTTGGGCTTCTTTTGAAAGAGGAATGAATGAGTCGTACTATTGACAAACGTCCAGGAGAAAATTACTGCCATATAGCCAAGTGTTAATCCTACCTCGGCGAAGTTGAGCTCATGGGATGAGCCAACGGGAACTGTCCACCTAAAAGCGATTGTTCGGAAGGAGTCGACTATTACTGCTGGGAGTCTGGGCAGCGAGACAGTGGTGCGTCGGTTCCAGAGATACACTTTATTTCGAGTGATAAACCGGTGTAACATGGACAAAAAATGACATAGCGAGATCAAGGCAATAAAACTTGCGACCAGGTAAAGGATTTGTTTTGGGTAGGAGAAATTTCGAGCTTTGAAGAGGACCTTGTCAGCTTTGCTGGTGACAGCTTTAAAAGCGGCTCTAGTACTAATTTGGTGGGAGGCCATCATCCAGATGAGAAGGAAGGAGGGGGACTTCGAGAGTTTTATAAGCCCACCTTGACCGAGAGGAGATAAGATTTTGATGCAATCTTTATCTGATAAAGAAATTCGGCCGGGATCTTGATTATCAGATTAAAAGCAAACCCTAGAGCCAGCCGAGTTCGCTCTAGATTGTAAAAAATCCAAGGAAATTTACAGTCCATGGGCTGACGTCGATTTCTTTCGCGAGCCTGGAGCATGGCGTCCTACTAGACTAGGTGACCCCATTGCAGCTTTCCGCAAGGTTGCTCAAGCTGCGACCTCGGTGATGATGTGGAATCTTGAGTTTGTCCTTCCATTTTTCCCGTCCGTATTGATCGTAGTCCGTTGGCAGGAAGGGAAATATCGGTTCCTTAATCAGTGTTCTCGTCGAACAAGGATTTCCCGTATTACACCATTTGCCTGCCAGATGACAAATTGTGTCAATATTGTTTGTGACAATATAAATTATCTGTTTACTTAGACCTGGAATCTTTCACAGATTAACCATATACTTTTGCTCCCTGGTAAGGCCTGCTCAGATATAGCATTCAAGAGGGCACAAGGAATACCGGGGGTCGAGATTTTTTTCGTACGTGGAGTACCCATGTAATCAGGCACGGTTACATGGAAGTCTTTGGACCACGTGATTAGGGTTAATCTTATCAGTCCGAGTATGAAGCTTTGACTTCTTTGTAAATCTTTTTCTACATCTTTATCACAAAGACTATGGGACCCAGTAGAATGGAAGTTGATTGACGGCTCTCGCAGATGAACCTCCCTCGCAACTTCATCTAGACGAGATCGATTCCGAAGCTGCACTTATGCACGCTTTAGCTGAGGCACGAGGAGGACAATATAGGCTTTATAACGGTGCCGTATAAATAAATTCTGACGAATTCATGGGCTGAAGCACTGAAGCATTGGTTGTATAAATCAATAATTAAATGAAATTAATATACATTGAATAAACCTTAGCTACTAGGGAGCCCTTAATTAAGCCCTTACGCCACTAAGAACCACCGAAACTCATATTAAGGCGTAAGGCCGAACCCTGAGCGCTGAGCCTTGACACCTCGCACACTCTCGCACACTCTGCTATTTACTTGACATCAAGCCATCAATATCCAGAGTTTCATGCTGAACCCCTTTTAGACCTCTCTGATCTCAGCCTTGGTATGTCGCAACCTTTGACTCTCCTTGATGCCAAGGCGAGTCTTGAACACCCTTTTCACCTTCTCCAAGCTCAGACCAGCAGTTTCGGGGAAGCATCCCAGCACGAAGAACCACCCGAGGCAGCGTAAGCACCAGCGGGGGTGATCCTTGCCAGAAGCGACAGGTAAGTCGAACCCTATTAGGAGGTTTCCTCCCCAATTAGTAATGGCTGTCGAGAGAGAGGTGCCGATACCCCGGACTTAAGTTACATGCTTTCAGTGGGTTGGAAGAAAAACTGATAAATTGAAACTGACCTTCCAGCCCAAAGAGTTCACCTTGCTGCCAAGGTACATTTCCTAAACCGTTAGCATAGGACGCCATAATACAATCGCAGACCATGCTTTTTATTATTCAGCTCCATCTATGAGATTTCCACCCGTTTTCCTAGTCAAATCTGCAATCATAAGCTTCGGTAGATCTTCTGCCTGCGACACTGACAAAAGAAAGAAATACTGGGCCAAGTCAAACCGAACACCATCCTAGGTGCACTGAAAATCATGATTCTCCTACGCCCTATTATATCGATCCATTTCAGAGCAACCAGTGTAAAGATGACGCTAATTCCTGAGACGATAAAGCTGACAGCAGTGGGTTGGTTGAATCCGATCTCTCTGAAGAGTGTGGGGGAATAATACATGAAAGTACATATTACAACTAAACATGATAGTTAGAAAGAGGTAAAGGATTATAGGGTACTTACCCAATGCTCGCCAGTTAACGGGGTCAAGAATAATACCGGCCGTTGTTTTTGTGATTTTAATGCTGTGCGTAGGTGCTAAGAAGACTTTCGCCCAAACGAACCAAGATAAAGAAATCTGTAATCGACTAGGATGAACTTCAAATCGGTTTTCCTCGGCTTCAACGAAAGCGTAAATCCTGGTCACGATAGCAAGAGCCCTGTGTAGGAGTAGGTTTGGCAGCAGTAGATACTTGCTTACGTGATGGCACGTGTGGCAGTTTTGCACTCTCGTCTTTTCTTGGCGTCGTTCCTGTTTCTACTTGTGTAATATTCGCAAAGTCAAAGTCAGTCCAGCCACAACTTCTCGATATAACAGCCTCTTATCTATTTCTTCCTTCTTTCGTCGCTGTATCGTTTAGAAATTGGACAATTATTCTACTATCATGCCTACGGATGCTACTCAACAAGAATCGGATCGCGAGAGGGACAGAGGAGAAAAAGATATGGACAGAGGAGAGAGGTCAGAAAGAGGGGGATCCAAGCAAAAGACTTCTGCGTCTTCTAAAAGTACGGCTCTGCCTTCAATTTTGATTATCAATATCAATTCGAGTTCTCGATTAAATTTTCTCATCTTTTTTTCTTTTTTCTTTTTCTAGCCAAGGATCTCTCTCATGTACCCTGTAAATTCTACAAGGTCGGAGGTTGTACTGCGGGTTCTTCTTGCCCCTTTTCGCATTCGACTGGAGAACCGGGAGCCCAAAAAGAGACATGTACATGGTTTGTGAAGGGGAACTGTAAATTCGGCCACAAGTGTGCCCTTGCCCATATACTTCCAGGCCAGAGTATGGCTATGGATAGGAAGAATAAGAAAGCCGCCCAGTCTGCAGCAGCCACTACTGCTACTGGTGGGCCTGGCGCGGACAAAGGCGTAAAGTCGGGCGTCCGGGGGGCCAAGCGTGAGTTTGCCACAGGGGGTAGCGGAGCTCCTGGTCGACTGCCACTTCTGGCTGGAGGTTCGACAGCTCCCACTCGCATATTGAGTTCTGGATCTTCCGGTTCTACACCTTCCGGTCGTCCACCCATGAACATGCCATTGAAAGCCACCATTTCGCCTTCTGCACCTGCACCTCCCCTTAAGGATACCGATTTTACTTCGTTTGCAGCTTTGGACGAGATGGAAGGAGTCCATCTGTCATCTTCCTCCTCACAGCAGGCTTATCAATCAGAAGAAGCCTCCGAAGAAGCCCCAAGTAGAACACCACCTGCGCCTGATGCTAACCTGTCAAAAGTTGGGGCAGCAGATGTCCCCGTGTCCCTTCCACTATCTGCCCCTCGTCTTTCTACGAACACTTTTACAAATGATTTCGGTCCCATTGGTTCTCCGCCAAACTACCGTTCACCTGTCGGAACACACACTTCTCCTTCCCGCGCAAATGGCAATACCTTCTCTCCCGGCACGTCTCCTCGTGCACATTCACAAATCAACGGAGTGAACACAAGCCCTTCTCCAAACAACAATAACACCAACACGATATCGACATCACCGTTCTCTGCTCCAGTCGGTCAGAATACCTTCATGTCCTCTCCGTATACGACTGCTGGAGGTATAGCAGCCAGCTTGGGAAGTGGAACTATGATGAGTGGACGTAAGGGTTGGGGCGATGTCGCGGAAACCGGTGCTACCAGTGTTGGAGCTAGTTCTTTTAGTGGACTCCTCAGTTCTCAACTATCATCATCTGTCACCAACCAACGGAGTATAAACGGCCCTGGGATTCGCAGAGAATACGACATAAGCATCGAATACGACGAATTTGGGGGTAGCAGACGTCCACGTAAGCTGGGTCGGGATGCCGAGATCGCCGTTGAGGATGAAGATTTAGAGGGTTTCTTACCCAGTTCATTGACCGATCTCTTGACGCCCGAGGAGAGGAATCGTCGGATGTCGAGAAGTAACTCTGGACAGGGATCTGGTGTTGGTCATCTCGCCAATGCACTTGCAGCTGCCACGGGTACAGAGTCTAACGCACCGCCAACAGGGAATGGTAATCTAGGACACCGTTACTCCCGTTCGGTTCCAGCACCAACGTTACTTGGAGATATCAAGTCCATCTGGGCTGACACAGGTGCCCAGCCAATGCCGAATTCTCCGCCGAGTCATCCAACTCATCGTGGCACTCCTTCGGCTTCCTATTCTTCTCGATTTGATTCTATGGGAGCCAGCGGTATAGGTCATGGGGAAGAATTTGGTTTAAGCATGAGCATGGGAAGTGCCGGGACCGCATCGTCGCTCGGGATGATCAGTCCAAGCAATGCCAGTGCTGCATTCTTGCCAGGCCTGCACCATCATTACCTTAACGCCAAAGCGAAGCAGGCACAAGCACAGCAGCAAGCACAACTCGGTCATGGTGGGATAGGACGTGCTCTGAGAGGGGCGAGCAGTCCAATGTTCACAAGCGCAAACACAGGAGGAGTGTCGAACTCGTCAATGATGAACAGCTATCTTCAACCTCTTGGAGGGCTGGGCATTCCCTCTTCTGCATCCAACTCATCTGGCTTCCACACACATACTCATGGAAATACGCAAACCACATATCGTACTACCCCTTCACCATTTGACCTCACTCAAAATATACATCAGCCTCAGCCACAGGCCTCACGTCCTATACCTTCCACACACAACAACCCCCATTCAGGAGGGGACGATCCATTGTTGGCACCTCATCTTATATCTCCCAGTGCACGTGCTCTTCAAGCTCACGCTCCAGGACAAAGTCTACCACAGGGGCTGGCCGCGGGTTATTCACGGATCCATGCTTTACCTCCTGTTACTAGCACCTTTTCTCCGCCTACATCTGGATCCTTCATACCTGGGACTTCTCCCGGGGCCTCTGGACATGCCACGAATGAGGCAGCCTTTGGTGATTGGGCAAATACGAACATTTCTTCAAAAATCCAGCCAACTATAACGGTTCAGGGTCCGGTCGAAGGTGGAGGGGTCACTTTGGGATCCGGCTTAGATTCACTGTTTTCTAGATTGTCGCATCCTGCCACCGCCTCTCCCTCTCGTCCGGGGAGTAATCCGCCACCAGGCCTTTCGAGAAACGTCAGCGGGGGTCGGTATCCTCAACAGCAAGGAACAGCCTTGAGCCCTTTGAGTCGGCCTGTCGGAACCCGTGATGATGACGATTTGTTCGATATGGACAAGTAATTCTGGCTGTTCTCCCTTTTTCCTTTCTTGTATTGCGGATCGAGATGACAACGAGCAAACCAATTTATATCCATTCCTTTCCCTAAAAACACTCTTCAATCTGATGTCGGCCTCATGACTCGTGTTTATATCTATTTTTTCATCTCGCACATTTCCTGCACCCAAACCCCCTTCTCTCTAAAAGTCAAAGTAATCCACCGTACCTTTAGGTACTGCAAAACTAACTGTGTTTCAACTATATATACATACTTACCCTCCAATGTTCGATTTTTATCTCTCTTGTTGTTCCACACGTACGCTTGAATAGTGTATAATTTGGGGGTCTTTCCTTCCTTCAGCGCTGTTTGATACGCGGTCGAAGTATGTCCCGCTCTCTAAGAAACGCTCTCAATTTGCATTTCAGCTGGGTCATTTATTCTTCGCCTAGCTTGCCATAGTCGCGTGACACTATACCTAGTTTATCGGAAGTGGCTTTCCTGATAGACATCTTTCTTTTGGTAGCGAATGACCGATAGAAAGTGTTGTTGTACTGTCCGTGGGTCTATCAGTGAGTTGTTTGGTTATGACAGTCCAACAGTCCAACGTCTAACCTTTCAATCCAGATAATGACGAGTATTTCTATGGTTTGTCCTTTGGAATAAACTCTATGGAGATTCCTAGATCATAATCCATTCCTTGGTCAGTACGACATATAGTCAGAAAGGGGGAGACTATATCTTCACATGCGCAAGAGAGTCGTGTAGGAGGCAAAGGTGCCAATCAAGCCATTGCTATCGTTCGTGCTGGCGGAATCGTGCAGTTTTATGGAAGCATTGGAAAGGATGGAACTGGGATAAGAGATAGCATGATGAGCTATGGAATTGATGTTAGTGGAATCATCGTATCAGATGTATGTTGACCGTCCTTTGCGGATACATACTGTATATTGTCTGATAATTCTAACAGGAGCCCACCGGTCGTGCTATTATCCAAGTAGACGAGAACGGTGAAAATAGTATAAGTAAGCCCTATAAACCTTCAAGTTATCGTTTGACCACAATGTTTTTAAATTTTTAGTCTTATTCCCCGGCGCGAACTATAGCAAGATGCATGAAACACAGTTCGTCAGAAAGTCAGAGGATTGGTTTCCTGAAACGACACATCTCCTTCTGCAGAATGAAATTCACATGCAATCAACACATTATGCTCTACAAAATGCAAAAAATGCGACTGTGATCTTGAACCCTTCACCTTTACCATCGCCTGGCGAGATACGTGAATTTCCATGGCACAAAGTAGATTGGCTGATCGTTAACGAGGCTGAAGCCGAAGGGCTGCACCTTTCGATGTCGGAAGGAACATCTTCTCCCATGTCGACACGAGACCTTCTTGTCTTGCTTTCCGCCCAGCCGGTATTTAAAGAAACAAACATTGTGTGTACTCTGGGCGCCGGTGGTGTCTTGGCGTTTATTCCGACACTTCATCGCCCGGTGGCGGCGCATGAAGCGCCGTCCTTCATCTATTTGCCTGCTGCTAGATTGCAAGGAGAGATTCGGGATTCAACAGGAGCGGGAGATTGTTTTAGTGGATATTTTGTCCAAGGACTCATGGAATGTGGTCCCAATGCTGTGGTAGGGAAGGACATCAAGGAGCGTGATATAACGCGAATACTGAAGATGTGTGTGTATGTAAGTAGAGCATTCGTGTATCAATCTGTAATTATGCTTACATTTTTTAAATTTTAGGCGGCAGGCATGTCAGTAGAGAAGCCAGGAACGATCGACAGTATACCGACAAGAGCTGAGGTAGAGGAACGAATAGCAAGCTCTAGTGAGGCAGGCTGTGTCGATTAATGCTTAATACGAGGCATAAGGATTTGGGAAGGTATAAATGTGATCTGTCAATTATTCCGACTTCTGGATATCCTTATAAACCGCAAAGCGACCTCCGTTGACTTCCATAACTTCCTTGAGCATTCTGGTGGACCACGGATTTGTGAGGGTCGTTGCGAATTCGGTCGTATCCAGATCAGTGTCGTTGGCCCATTCGTGGAATGTGGGCTTTCCGTTGGTTCCCTTTGCCAATTCGACGCTGTTGATAGCTTCTGGAACCTTGGCTAAGTCTGGTATGTATTCTCCTTCGTAATTGGATTCCTCCACCAAATCGGTATCGTGATCATGGTGATAAATCTTCCTGGTAAGACATTTGGAGGGTTTTGGGGATGAGGTTTTACCGAGTAGGACCCATATGGCCCTCAGGGAACAAGGCCACGCTCACGGTCTGAATCCTGAGCAGCGGGCTTTGTAGGGCTAGAAGCAACTGAGCGTCTGGACAACTCAATTTTTTTGGCAGATGAATACCGAAATTCAAACCAGCTGTACCAGACACTGAAGGGAACAGGAGGGTGGGTTGAAAAAAAATACTTTAAATACGTAGAATAAGGAGTTTTCGCGGCTGAACCTCGTCTCAAGAGATGAGTCAGGCTCATCGCTGCGATAAGATCAAAGCACGTGACATGTCCTAGATGATCATGGTGTTCAAGGAAAGAACGGCAAACTCCGTTCCTATTGTTCAATTTCTCTCTTTCTTTCTTCCAGTCATGTCAGATCCACTGGAAAATTTTATCACTGGAACCAACTACCAGCCAATGGATGTCATAGGCGAAGGCGCCTATGGTATCGTCTGGTAACTCAGGTCATAACTCTGCAGAATCGACAACAGTAACTCTTCTCTACAGCTCCGCTATACATTTGCCAACTCAACGTAAAGTTGCAATCAAGCGCATATCACCATTTGATCACTCTATGTTTTGCCTTCGAACGCTCCGCGAGATCAAACTTCTTCGCCACTTTCATCACGAAAATATTATTGCAATCCTCGATATCCTACAACCCCCGAGCTTTGACGATTTTAGGGAGGTCTACCTCGTACAGGAGTTGATGGAGACGGATCTGCATCGTGTGATACATACACAAGAGTTAAGTGACGACCATTGTCAATATTTCATCTATCAGGTGCGGTAAGTTCCTTCACTCCATTGCGGAGGCGGGCTACTGATGTTCTCCATCCCTATTAGACTCTCAGAGCTCTAAAAACTCTCCATTCTGCGGACGTATTGCATCGAGATCTCAAACCCTCCAATCTCTTGCTGAATTCCAACTGCGATCTGAAGGTTAGGCTTGCATTACCAGTCGGGAAATTGCTTATCACACCCTTATTAGATCTGCGATTTTGGCCTCGCTCGGTCTGCTCGTCCACATCCAGATGCCGATGATACAAGCACTTTCATGACCGAATACGTCGCTACGAGGTTAGTTACTCCCTTGGTGTCATCCGGATGAACTTTTCATGTAACCTTCATGGCTTATTTTGGTGCACACTAACGTAATCACCCTTACAGATGGTATCGTGCTCCGGAAGTGATGCTCACTTTCAAAGAGTACACACGAGCAATCGACGTTTGGAGCGTTGGATGCGTTCTAGCGGAGATGCTTAGCGGACGGCCGCTCTTCCCTGGCCGCGATTGTACGTGAAATAAGGTTAACGCGTACTTTAGGGCCACTCATCGGGAATTCATACGTTAGACCATCACCAGCTATCGCTCATTCTTGAAACGCTCGGTACACCGTCAATTGACGACTTCTATGCAATCAACTCGCAAAGATCTCGCGAATACATCCGCGCTCTGCCTTTTCGACGGAAGAAAAACTTTTCTCAAATGTTTCCGAACGCCAACCCATTGGTAAGCTATGCTTAGACCGTGTATCTGTCCAATCTCCCTCACTCATATTTCAAGGCAATTGATTTAATGGAGAAATGTCTTGCATTTAGTCCTAAGAGGAGGCTTGATGTTGCAGAAGCTCTTCGACACCCTTATCTTCAGGTGGGCTTGGCATAATCATATGGGCTTGAACTAATATGCTATTTCAGCCCTACCATGATGCCGAAGATGAACCCACTGCAGAACCTCTAGACCCAACATTTTTTGATTTTGATATTGGAGACCCACTCTCTAAGGAGGAGCTTAAAGGTAGGTTCAATCTACAAGCCATAAAGCACTAATTAATTGTCCTGGAATTAAATTCAGTACTTATTTACAAAGAAATTATTAAACCTGATAACAATCGGGCACCCCTTCTTCTTGCTAGATATACATGATTTGCCTGTGAAGTATTGTATTCTATTTCATTAATGCCTCTCTGGATTTTTGGTAACACATTAATAATGTCAGATTGTATAATTTGTATTTATCTGATATTTTGTACTGTACATTTTATGATAATTTGTTTTTATGAGTCTTTACACTCACCTTGGCAATCTATCACTTGTAGTTCTTTCCTTCCTTTATGTTTGTTTAGTGCTTACAGTCAATTGCAAAAAGGTTGGCACTACCATTATAGGTTCATTCCAAGCTGCTGTTCTTCTGCTGGTGAATGTTTGACAGATTGTGATGGAATGTGTTATGATACTATTCTTGGACTATTGAGACTATGGACTTGTACAACTCATACATATCTCTGACTCCACCATTACCTATACTTATAAGAGCCAATACCCTTTAGCTGTAGTTCCCTAGTTTAGACCTTTGTATCCTATAGTCTTAATCTATATTGCTTGTTCAGAACTTGCCCTCAGTCTAGTAAGGGGATCCTGATGTCTGGTGTACTTGAACCCATTTTTTTATTTGATCTACTTTGCCCAGCACCAAACACAAGTGCAAGCTTGTAGTTAGGACATTTGAGCACCATAGCCCTTCATCCCCTTCCCTTTCTGCCACAAAATGCCTGTTGCCTGTCCCTTATATGTTTGATCTCATTCTATTTATTTATCTATTTTTATTCACTTGTTTTCCACTTTTAAACCAACTTGCCAAGGCCACCTTTTGTCTGAAAAACACTGGTTCCTCACCCTCAAGGACATTTTCTCTCAAAACATCAATATTTTATGTATATCTTTCTCAAGGACCTCCTGCCAGTAGTGGTTGTCATATAGTAATAATTTGTCTGCAGACATAATGAATGTAAATCCAGGCTCAAATGTCCCAGTTTTTCAAAACTTAGCCAGTAGGTGTGACTTAGATGTGACATGCTCACTTCAGCAGAGACTCTAAGGAGAGTGGGAAGTCTATAAAGACTAGAGACAGTAGCAACAAGCTAGCAATAGTAGGGGGGAATCCACATCAGGAAAAACACTTTAGCTCTAAGATGCTCTAGCTACTCTGGGAGTCTCTCAGACCAACCTCAAAAAAAAAAATGTTTCAAATGCATTTTTTAATGATTTTATACACTTAAAATTTTTGAGGTTGCTCTGAGAGACTCTTAGAGCCAAAGTGTTTTTCCTGATGCAGTAATAATGGGATAAGGAGTGTAATTACTGACTACTACTTGAAATAAGGTAGTAGCCAAACAGTGACAAACAAGTATGTAAGCTAGTCAAAATGAGAATAAAATATAAACAATAAATGGGCCTGGTGTTACATTCAGTTATATGTTACTCCATCAGAGTTGTCTCTGGTAGTCCATACTCCGTCCAGTACTTTTCCTTGTATCCGGATCTACTCTTCCTTCACCCAACTCCGAGACTTCTCCATATCATTCCAGTTCTTCCAATGATACTCCAAACCCATTACCACATCTTTGCCATAATGACTCTTTCTTTGTCATCACTTTCCCACTATCAGTCAGCACGCCTGCTATGGATTATTCACCCAAGAATGCAGGACTTTCCGGGAGCAGAACGCAGCACTTTATATTTATCTTTTATATTTCGGTTGCTATTCCTTTTATTATTTAAGTACCTGAAACTTGTATGTATTCCTCAGTTTGAATATCAACTTAGTTTCCTCCTCTTGTTCGTCCTCTAAGTCACTAAGGTCTTCCGTCTTTCTGTTCTCTTCTGGTCCCAAAATCAGGACATTATAGGAGCTGGGCAGCACAGCACATACACTGAGGCCAAAGTCCTTTCTGTTACTTGTTCCGGTTCCGTTCTGTCCATTCTGGAGTTACTCCGATGTTACCCCCTTGTCTAAACTTAACACCTGGGAGGGTGTCCCCTTACAGAAACCTCCTCATCAATTCTCAACAGGTACAGGTGGGTACAAAAACAGCTATAAATGGTATTATAGCTGTCTGTGTGCCATTACCTTAATATAGTGATGCCAAAGTTCGGTTCCGAACCGGCGCAAGAACCGAGAACCGAAAGAACCGAACCGTCGGTTCAGGTTCAGTTCAGTTCGGTCCAAGGATCTTGGACCATCGGTCCGGTTCTCGGTTCTCATATTTCTAAGATTTTGAGAACCGGGTTCAAACCGGTTCAAACCAAACTTTGTGTAGATTTTTTCTTCTTAATTTTTCCGCAGAGAATTGAATTTATAATCTATAAAGTATTGTTAGGCGCCCGACCCAATGTTTTGGATTTCGGAGTTTGAAAAATCCGCTTCAAACGACTCCCACTATCAACACTGACAACACCAACGATGCTAACAACACCACAACCACACCAACAACGCCAACAACTCCCCACCGGGGGAGTTATTTTTGGTAAGTTTTTGATTAAATTAATGTACTATGACAGCACACAGGGATGACAACATGGGCATGGACGACAATGTCAAGCACAACGATGACGAGCACCGGTACTACCTTGAAGTATTTTTTTTTTAAAATTTAAATTTAAATCTAATATAAACTACTACAGTATAAACTATTACAGACAAATGACAAATGACAAACGCCAACAATGAACGAACATAAACAAACGATGACGAACGAACGAACCAAAGACAACAAATGGACGAATGAAAGAACAACAAATGGATGGCAACTATCAAGTCGTAAAAGGCCTTCAAAAGATGTTTCAGCATAGGGAAAGGTCAGTACTCCTCCAACAGCGTCAATGAATGGTACCTAAACTGTTCGTTGAATCTGTCATTTTTCTGATTCTAGTTGTAACCGGGCATTCAACTCTAACAGAGGTGAGTTTATGTTGTATAGCTACATCGTGAATTCTAATGTAATCTAGGACAGACAAATGACGACGATACATGAATGAACATGAGCACTAGTGTTTGGAAGTCCAGTTGCAGGACTGCAAAAAGAGTCACATGATCACAGATAAGCATGATTTCAAGCATATGGTGGGTCAGAGTAGATTACATAAGATTCCAAAAAAGGAAATTTTTTAAAAATGGTAGAGAATTGTTTTAGGACCCTGAATATGTTTAAATTATATTAATAGCAGCTCTCCTTATTGAGAAAATTGCAAAATACTTTCCTGGACGCGGCGGTTAAACATTCTATATGAAAATTTAAGGTCTTTGCTGTGATCCACCAGATCTGATCAGATCTGAGCAGATTTGGCAGGCATTCTGAGCAGATCTGAGCAGAATGGAAACTATATACCTCCCTAACCTTAATAAAACCCTAACCAAACCTTAACCCAAACCTTAACCAAACCTTAACCAAACCTTAACAGAAGTAGCTAGTAGGTCTCTATTTTCTCAAATCTGATGTGATTTAATCCAGATGGTCAATGCACCAGGATGCACTAAAGGTGTCAAAATCATTTTTTCTGATGCAGTCCGAGTTCAGTCCGAGCTGAGTCCGAGCTGAGTCCGAGTCCAAGTAAAAAATTACTTGGACTCGGACTCAGCTCGGACTCAGCTCGGACTGAACTCGGACTGAACTCGGACTGACTCGGACTGAACTCGGACTTTGACTCGGACTGAACTTGGACTTTTGATGTTTTTACTTGGACTACTCGGATTCCGATCGGATTACTCGGAGTCCGATCGGATTCCGATCGGACTGGTGGGTGAGTGTAAAGTCTTGAAAAATGCCTGGACTGTATGTCTGGTCACAGTCCGGCGGACTTCCACTGGACATCCGCCGGACTTTTGATGGAATTTAGGGTTATATTTAGATTTAGAGGTTAGGCTTAGGGTTATATTTAGATTTAGGGCTTAGGCTTAGGGCTTAGGATTAATATTTAGGGATGGGGATATTTTCTGTCTGCGCAGTAGCGCGTTCTTAGGTTAGGAGGGGATACAGGCATGTTTTGTACTTCCACCAGACTTCCGCTGGACTTCCACTGGACTCTCACTGGACTCTGACTGGACTTTTCTGGAGTCCGCCGGACTCTGGTCAGTCCAGCGGAATTCCGGCTGGACAATGTGGGGGAGTGTAAAGTCCTCCAACTAGTACTTGAATTATGACCAGGTCTCAAATGGTTTATGCAGGATTGTATCCTGTTATACAAGGCTGGATCTACAAAACCAATGAGACATGCCCTAGATTCACAAATATCATTGCACAAGATAATAGTCATAGGCAATTTGCACTTGTTGACAGCATACTCAATCACCTCCCTCATGTTTGTGAAGTTGGTGTGTTTGATGGGAAATCAATCAACCGCTTCTACATTCTTTTTGGTTGGGGTCGCAATATCTGCCTTAATTGTGCTGTCAAGATGCTGTCAAGTAATTTATCATGGACCTGTGACATTTTGATATTGTGTGGTTCAGCCTGATCTGGAGGGGTTGTCAATATGCGTGGACCTGATAGGAAACTCGCTGATTTTGCTTTAAAAAAGTATGTTCTTTTATACTTCAGTTCAGAGACCTGTCCTAATAGACCACAGGGCTATTCAGCATATCACCCTTGGATCATCAACATCAGTTGTTAATAATGCCATTCCTGAAGGTCTTATTTTTACCAAGCATTTGAGATAGTTTAATATGTATATAGTTGATACTGAAGTGGACCTATATGGTACTACATAGTATACCAAGCATTACTGAAGTCCCCTGTTATATCTTGATTTGGATCCAACTGATCCCTTACCCTTTTTGAATATCCAAAATGATGAAGGTGTCTATTCTTCAATGCAAGCCCCTATCCTTGCAAGCTCTCAACTTCAATCTCACAGTTCCATTTCTCATTGGGTCTATTCAAAAGTATGTGTGACCACCCCGATCGTCCCTTCAAAAATTCTCTGACCCTGGCTTGAAAGATCCTTATCCTTACAAAAATTATTTGTCAACCATCTGCACACCTGAGTTGAAAATCAACAAAACACACTTCCTCTTAGCAAAGATCTTAACTCAGTTGTGTTGATTGGACCTCATGCAAACCGCATTTCCATATGTTTACCACATTGCATCCTTACTTCCATCAACGCTCATCATGTCATTTAGCTTGGCGATTATGTCTTCTTTAATGCATCGCTCAACAGTATCTCTCCCCTATACAGTGATATGATTTAAATCTGCATAAGCATGGTTTTTGCAATTTTTATCTATTATTTCAGCATTAATTAATGCACCAATAACTGGCTAATACAGCTGATAATAAACAAGGGAATCAGAGTTGTCTACCCTACAACTGCTGATGAGACCTATTACTGTGTGACTTAAATGCATATAGTTAATAAGTGTGGTCCAGGCACAATATGCACAGTTACCATCAAGAGGGGTGGAAACTACCTAAAATTAGTAACATGGGGCTAAAAATAGAACAACCCCTATATTTTCAGGAACAATGAGTGCACATAGTGCCAGAACCAAAGTAAGGGTACCAGGAACCAGTATATCTATTTTTGGACATTATCTATTTTTAAATATCTCAAATGTATAAAACACCTCCCAGGTAAATAGTCAGAAAATTGGATTCTTTCTTTCCCCCCTCATTTGCAACCTAGTACAGGACATTGAGCAAGAACACTTGTCTTTGAGATTTGGGTATTGAATACAGATCAGTTTCTCAGAGTGTTGGACTTATTATAACAATTGTTGAATTGTTGCAGTACTTTACCCTCCCCCACACATTCTGAGCAGGTCTGAGCAGGTCTGAGCAGGTCTGAGCAATATGAGCAAATTCTGAGTAAATTCTGACCAAATTCTGACCAAGTTCTGATGTCATTTAGGGTTAGGTTAAGGTTTGGTTAGAGTCTATTTAGGGTTAGGATTAAGGTTTATTTAAGAGGTTAGGGCAGTATATTGATCCTAGGTAGTTATAATGAATTTGATGTAAAATTGGTCAGAATATGGTCGGATCCACTCAGATTCTGGTTGGATTCTGGTTGGATTCTGGTTGGATTCTGGTTGGACCTGCTTGGACCTGCTTGGAATGTGTGGAGGAGAGTGAAGACCTCAATTATTGTAAAAGTTGTGATTGTGTTAAAATCATAGCAGAAGTTTGAAACCTTCCTGTGTATGCAATTTTGTTGAAGTCATAGCAGAAGTAAGGAGTCTTCTAGTGTATGCAAATTTGTTGAAGTTGTAACAAAGTCTTGGACTTTTGTGTACACAAGTTAAATCAATCAGTAAAGTCTTAGGAATTCTTTGACTGATTGTTGGTGCAAGCCATAAATTGCAAAACTACTTAAAAGTTTGATCATCCTTAAATTGATCCAAATTATTGTTATTATTGTGTGTACTAGCTGAAGTCAAAGTCAAAGTCTTGGAAAGGTTATACTTTCTAGAAAACCCAACTTGCATTATAAGATTGTATAAAGTATTGATTGAGTTATTGTTTTGAGTAGAGATTTTATAATCTTGAAAATACACTTTTTCTCAACGAGCTCTGTGCAGTTACATCAACAGTTTTACACAGTTCTTATCAAACAGCTCAGTTCAACCAAAATAAATTTTGCTCAAGGCTATGAGCTGTGATTGAACAATGAGTTGGGGTTTGAAGATGCCATTCAAGCTGCACAATTGTCTGATGTAGCAATGATGATGGTTTGTTGCCCTACTGCTTGATGGATTCATACTCTATTCCATAATAACATTGCTTGTAGGTTGGAACTTGGCCTCTCAATCAAACATTGGACTATATGACTATCAAGGAATCAAATTGAAATATAACAGGGACTACAAACAAGCATTTGAGATTATTTAATATGTATATACTTGATACTGAAGCTTATTGTTTACAAATTTTTCCCTTCTTCTCCTTTTGAGACAATTCAGATGTATATTTGAGATGTTGTTTGAGCATATCTCTTACCGGCCAATGCTTTTGGTACTTTGCAACAATTGGAAAACTTTTTCAATCTTAATGAATTCAATTAGAAATTAATAGGGCTATCTGAAATGATGGAACTCACTATAATACAAATATTGTCAATTTCAGCTGAATTTTGCATGCAGTAAGAATGACTAGTATCTAGCAGCTGATCTGCTTTTTGTTTCACTAATTTCTGTGAATAGATATGAGTGTTTATCATTGTAAGAAAGTCTAATCACTTACATTGACATCTGCAATGAGTGATGTAATACAATATCCAGGCTATAACCACCTGATCTGGGGTGGCCAGCTTGTCCCCTTGGCTTTGGTATTTTTGATTGGACAGCATCAAGAAGGTCGAGATCTGTTTCTTTGGTTCCTGAGTCGGAACTGATGTCAACAGTTGGAGTCATAGCAAGTATATTGTTCCCCATCATACTAGTGTCACTGTTCAGATCATTGTCGTTGCTTAATACTGATTCATCTGTTGTGGTGACTATTAGCTCAGCCCTATTGGTAAGTCGTTTTGAAAAATCGATTCTCAGAGTGATGATGGGGGGTGGGCCAATATTCTAGGGTGAGAATTCAATGCCATTGGTAATGATTGGTAAATGATGAGAAATGAATGTGTCCATCAATGGGTTAGTGTAAGGGGATACTCATTGTATCTGCACCTACGGTTAGCTTAGTACATGTATACCTTCACTCTCTCTATGATAGTATCACCACTGCTCTCCCTTCATCCTTCACCTTGTGTACATCCCCTTATTGTTGTAGTAGTTGTCCCTCTGCCGATGACATCCCTGACTGCAGTCACACATCAACAGCTATATTTCTTATCTTGACACACCATATGCCTTCTATTTGCACTAGCTATATTTAGATGTAGTTATTCTTTATACTTCAACAACATAAAGTTTCATCACAGTGATAACTATCTGAATTCAAAGACAGTACACTTAGTTGTGGGCTCATCTTTCTTTATTATACCCTGACAACACAGGGTCTTGCTTTTGTCTTCAGGCAATCTTCTTGAGACAGTGCCTTTTGTTGTGAAACACACAAACAATTACACCTACTTGCTTAAATTTAGGACATTTTTTGTTAGGGGACGGTTGCAAGGGTAACCCAAGACAACCTAATCCTTACAGTCATGCTCTTGGAGAACCCCATAAGTGCTGTTATTGACCAAGGTGCAGAACCACTATCTGCACCTTAACTACTTATTGTTAGGGGACACCTGATTTTTGACCGAAGCACTGACTCCCAATCAGGCCCAAACCCTACCCCAGTCCCAACTCCGAATCATCTCCTGATTCTACTCCAGAATCAAGACCTGACTGCGACTTGGTACCTTCCACCTCACTGATGAGATTGACCCGAACCGACCGGTCCAACTCCCAAATATCAATTGGTCCTAGTCCAACTCCCAAATCTCAATCGGCCCAACTCCTGATCTAATTTCAACTTCTCATTTTATTATTTTATTTTATATTCACATGACACCATTTTTATTATCTTTATTATCACACCATTTCTTTATTTATTTACATATCTCTGTTATGTCCATATTAGTACTTAAATACCCCACCATCCTAGCAGGGATCCCTATTACCTATAAATATTATTAACTTTGGATCCCCTGCTAGTCTGACTAAGTCAGTACTGCAGTTGCCCTAACACTTATACTAAATGTACATGGTCTGTGCACTTGTTTGTACTTATGTATGTAGTGATAAGGATCAGCCATGAGTAATACTAAACTACTAAGTGGATAGCTAACTGGACTTGTGACTAAGGCATAATGACTAAGACTATAGGACTAGGTCTGGGAGATGGGTAAAGGTAGGCGCTAGGGTAGTAAGCTCGTGATGGGACATCACATGGTGACAGAGGGTGTAGGGTATGTGCCAGAGGTCAGAGTGATAGTGTAGGGTGATTGTACAATGGGTGAGATTGATGGTGATGGTGATGCTATGCATAGACTGGGAGGCATAGGGTGGGACTAAAGGGAAGTCCCCTTACAGTTTTCAGCGCTTAAGGCATCAAATCACTTGCCTCATCTCAACACATCTTTCATCAATCACAATGCACTTTAACATTCAACAATGCCTTGATCAATATATTCTGAAACTGAGTGATGTATGCATTTTATGGTAATAATCAAAGACACTTCTGACTGTTTTACAGCAATACTGGCTTGTAGCAAGACTTGATGGCCACAAAGGTCCCATTAATTGCTTTGTATTCAATAATAAAAGCTCCCTGACTGGAAAGTGGAGGTGAGCATCTGGAATTTGAATCTGTACAATAACCAAGCAATCTTCCAGGTGATCATGAAGTTGTCCATGTGTGGGACATAAATTATTTCCAGAGTATTCAGACAATTATGGACTGGAATTGCCGCTGGGGCCAAATCACATGCCTCAAATTTATTAGCCCCAATATAGTGTTAGACTGGATATGCTTTGGCACAGGCAGAGGCCTGTTTCTAGTCTATTGTCATCTTAGAAAATCAGTAAGTGGCTTGTCTGGTAATACTGGGATGAACTGACAGGAGTAGGGAGCACAATTCATGGAGATATCAAGTGCTTGAGTGTTCCCACCTGGCAACAGTGTTGAGGGCTTTTATTTTGATCCTGTCCACTACTGTCTCATTGTGACTAGCCACTTCGGCCAGATTAAAATGTATGAAGTTAATGCTGGCATGTTGGTGGACTTGTGGATAGAAGAAACGAATGATGCAATACCCTGCGCTGTGCTGTTTGTGGATAAAGGTAACAGTGTGATAGTGTATGGATTAGAGACAGGCACAGCATGGGTCCTGATATTTACAAGAGATGCAAAAGTCTGACCCACAGTACAGAGAAATTTTTGAGGAATCTGAAGTCACCCATGTAAGTGGTTGCTTCTTGAGTGCAAAGGAATTGAGCTGATGATAATTTATAGTGGTAACATTGGTATCTGTCCAGTACACACTCTGATAAGTTTATAGACCAAATATATACGAGATCGTAGTCTAGGTTTCCCTGATTCCGACGGAGTCCTACGAGAGTCCAACGGAATCCTGTGAGGGTCCAACGGGGTCCTGTATGGGTCCTGTATGGGTCCTGTGGGGGTCTCAAATACTTTTTTTCCTGTAACCTTATTATCGAAGAATCTCGTGAGAACCTCATAGAATCTCATAGAATCTCGTAGGAATCTGATAGGACCCCGTTTTCACAAAAAGGACTACAACAATCCCCTATTGGGACTCCATATATGGTAGAAGTGACAACTATAAAATAGGAATAAAACTGAACTAATGTATGAATAAACGGTGACAAACCGATGGTGGGATAAAGTCATCATCAGTCATTAATGACTGGAATAGAGTAATAATTGACCTTAAGGGATGAAACGATCGAACGACGACGATAATAGATCAGAAATATCTGACAAATGAGAGAAATCTCAGGGGAAGAGGAGAATATACATCCAACGGGATTGTCTACATCATAATTACTAACGGTATCCAAAAACTTAAGGACGTCCATTCATCCGACCCATGTCTACCCATACCCATGTCCATGTATAAGGACATGGACGGTAGATGTTTTATTCGGGATCTTGTAGGTTTTATCTACTCTTAACCACCTCTATATCGGTTTTTACTATATTATATAGTAAATCGTGTATAGAACGAGTAAAGACCCAACAAAACCCACAAAAACCCGAACAAAACTACCCATTTGGACACCCAAATTACCCATCCCCAAAGTCTCCATACCCAGTCGTAACTCTATGGGCTCCCAATGGGGGGAAAAGTTAGTGATAAATCATAGCGAAGGTCGTCGAACCGAAGGTATAGACGTCAAACTCGAAACCTTCGAGACCTAGACGTCGTTTATTTCACCACACGACACAAGTGTGTTTTAAGTTCTGTCACCGTCGGTGTCTGAAATAAAAGATTCAAAGTAAATTGAACTGTATACGTATATTAGTTTTCGTTGGATGGTGTAACTCTCAACCTCGGGTATGTGAACACGAGGTCTTCTCGTATTAGTAATACTGTAACTTCTCGTAGTTCTGACGGTTGTTTAGAGAATACGGAACGACGTGACCACGTAAGGTCCGTAAGGCCTGTAAAGGAGTAAAGTGTTAGTCGTATAGTGGTCAGCATTATTTTAGAGAATGGTCAAAGAGGGTTTATGTATATGACCTCCCCGATAGGTTTCTAGACGACGTTCAGTCTACTGTTAGCCTATACCATCAACAGATTTTTGTAACTCGTTGTAACTCGTTGTGTGAGTGACTTCTATCTCTCTTGGACTGGAGCTGACTAACTTAGTATTGTGGAAATGAGAGTATCAGATCAAAGACGTACCCAAGGAAGACAAAATAAGTGGTACTTGTGTATATGGAAAGGTACTAGTGAAGGTCACTGCTGACATACAGATAAAAACGGTTTTTGTGGGGAAAAACGTTTATAAAACCAACATCCTTGGTGTTTCCTAAAGTTTCCGTGTCATACCCTGTTCGACATCTCCAGCTTCGACACCCAGTACAACAGTTGGTTCTATAAAGGTATG